>JAGGAP010000373.1:0-30041 GCA_017657235.1 Termitomyces sp. T73sscA | reverse complement strand
GGGGGGGGGGGGGGGGGGGGGGGGGGGGGGGGGGGTGGGGGGGGGGGGGGGGGGGGGGGGGGGGGGGGGGGGGGGTAAAGGTCAAGGGGAGGACACGGGCGGGCGGGCTAGGCTCACCTGGGTTACGCCGGCGAGGAATATGACGGGTACGGGCTGGGCGGTAGAGAAGAGGGCGGTGTTTGTGGGCGTGGGGGAGAGGCTGCCGGGGGCGTAGAGGTCTGTGGCGGGCGAGGGGACGAAGGCGAGGGCGGATATGATGCCTGATGGCGAGTCGTGTTTACGGTTCGCGTCCTGTGCGGAGACAGCGTACCTTTGAGACCGTCTTTGCTTTTTCTGGACGGCGTGGTGGGGAGGCGGCTGCCCGGGCCGGGCCGGGAGACGATGGCGTCGAGCTCGTTACCCAGACGTTGACCTGGCATGACCGTCTCGAAAATTTGCTCAAGAAGTCTGGGAAATTACTAGGCCCCAGGTAGGCGCGTCACTGTGTCATGTGCGGTTAATGGAGTTTAAACTAGAACGAGAAGGGACATACTACTGAGAGCGGGAATAACCTCATCGTACTCGTTCTTTTTGCGCGCAGGGCTCAGGCTGCCGTGCATTCGCACGTGTATGTCCTCCTCCGTCAACGGAGCGGCCGGCTCGCCTGGCGCGGGGATCCTCCAGCTTGCGATAGACAACGGCGGGCTCAAGACAACGTCCTTGCGCGGGGTTGAAGGCTTGGCGAAGATGCCGGTGCCGGTGTGGGCCGAAGGAGAAGCGGCAGAATAGCGAGTGGTCGCAATTGGAAAGGTGGATGACAGCGTGGGTACGATTATAAACGTGTAACTCTGCCTTGAAGCATCTTCATCCTCCTACCCTCACTATGGCAAGCCTTTTGCATCCATCTGGTCGTACAACCTCTGGCATTCCTCAATTGGGTATGAATGTAAATTCTGTTGAGAGATCTACTTACAATATTGTTCCTAGGTGGTCGTAACCACGATTATAGGAAAGTTTACAGCCCTGACAAACCGGGAGAAGAAGTGAAGGAGAATGCACGCGTCTGGAATGTTTATCTTGATGAAGCAGAGAACTATGATGCAGACATGATTCAAGGCTTTCAAAACATCATTGATAGTCTCCTTGTCTTTGTGAGCATTGGTGAACATGTATGCCTGAATGTTTTCCTGAATTTCAAGACAGGCTGCACTCTTCTCAGCAGTAGTCACAACATTTGTTGCTCAGACATCACAAGCACTTCAAACTGATAACACACAGATTATAGTATCTCTTCTTTCTGAAACTAATCAATTATTGAGAGCTGTTGGGAATAGGACAAGCATTAATGCTGTGCCTGCAGCATCTTTAGATCCTGAAAGCCAGACAAACAATTTGATTGATGTGTGGGTCAATGGACTCTTTTTCACCAGCCTTGCTCTCTCCTTATCAACTGCACTCCTATCTGTTCTTGCTAAACAATGGATTCAAGTTTGTTCACTTTCTTTGACATGTCTGACAGTTAGATTAACACAGATAAATAGGCATATACTACAGTAGTTTCTGGTGGTGCTAAAACTCGTGCTTTAATTCGCCATTTCCGCTTTCAAGGACTTGAAAAATGGAAACTTGGAGATATTATCGAGAGTCTTCCACTGATTTTACATTGCTCAGTTGCCATTTTTCTTGTTGGACTTATTCTCTACATTTCACAATTGTCGCATCCAATATGTGGACTTGTTGCTGGAATTACTGGTCTTACGTTTCTGTTTTACTTTGGATCTTCCATTATTCCAGCTTTTGACATTGCTTGTCCCTATCGTATTCCTTTCATATTCCGTCTGGTTCAGGTTCTGTTCTTTCTTGTTTATTCCATGAAATATGCATGCTTGTGCCTCTGGAACGTGCTTAGCCAGGAGTCACATCTAAAGTGGCAGCCATGGATGCACAAAGAAACCTTGAAAATAACGGAGCAAAATCAGGTGTTGGATGTATACCATCTTTCTCATCTTTCTCAAAATTCCTTGTACTGGATACTTAATCATTCATCCAACCACTGTCTCAAAGACATTGTCATTGAAGGTACTTATGGATTACTTGATCAATTGTCATTCCATTTGGAATTACCTATCTTTACCAATCTTTTTTCCTCTTCACTCAATTATTCCATATCAAGATTGCCAAGCATTTTTTCAACATCTATAGAAGATAGTACTGCATATCTTCAACTAATTGCAACATTTATCAAAGTCTTTCAAAATCAGGTAGTTGAACTCACTCCTGGTTTAAAAGCCTGTCAGGATCAAATGATGAATGCACTACCTGAAATCTACACAGAGGCACTTAGAAAAAAAGATCATGCTATGTGTCAGAGCCTTTTGGATTGGGGTGGTTCCAAACTGCTTCAATCTGGCAGTAAATGGAGCAATTTGATCCTGTCTCAATGTATAATCTTTGGAGATGCAGAAGATTTTCATGATTTAGTGGATCAAAGAATAGATACAAATATCAATTATTATGATATTGATATTTGGGCTGCTTTGCATTTGTTTTACACTGGTAATTTGAATTTGCCCATGGCTGCTTGGGAAATACCACAAGCCCAAATCTCTAATATAATAGATTTTATGAAGATTTCAGCATGGACAGTACTTGATCTTGCTACTTGCTATGGCAACTTTGATGTGATGGGATATCTTATCAATCATGGTATCAAATCAAGATCTCACAATGCACTGTATCATGCATTGGCACACTTTGAAGTAGATTTGGAAAGAGTAAAGCTTCTGCTTGACTGTGGATGGAATAGAACATGTCAAGATATTGAAGGAGAAACATTGCTTGACATTGCAGAAAGAAAAAATGACACTGCACTTGTCAAGTACATAAATAATTACCAAACTGTAAAACTCCCTCCATATGCAAGGACATCTCATGCCTTGAATGCATGATGTCTATGTTCTATATTTTGTCTGGCTCTCCCTGGTGTGTGTATTACTTTCAGAGGACTTCCTATTTCTTTTCCCTTTTCATCCTTTTCTTATTCTCATTTTTTCACTTGTAATGAATTTTAACCATTCTGCTTCTCCAACTCTATCCATTGGTTCTACTTCCAGCACTCAAAGTACTCTGCCTCTTGGGTTCTAACACAGACAAGAGTGGCTCTTCCAGCACTGCCAACCTCCAGTTTATATAAACTAGAATTTTCCTGCCTGCTTGTATAATCATGTTCATTGGTTGGTCTTTTCAATTGTCCTGTATAGTTGTTTCCCATACTTTTGGTCACTATTTTTCTCCACCTTGATCTTTATGAAAACTTATATAAAATTTTACTTACTGTTGACCTTACAAATAAAAAAACCCTGCATATCAACTTTTTCATACAAGATAGAGAGCTTATTCTGGTTCTGATTCAGTTTGACCTTAACTTCTTGTATCATGCCACTAAAATAGAATTGCCTAGTATGACAGAGTCCCAGGTCCATCTATCTCCCCCCTTTTTAAAAAAGAGAGGAGAAACAAGATGGCATAAATAAGATGAGTGGGTGGATAGATGAAAAAATGAAGTTCTGATGCATACACTGTTGGAGTAGTGTAGATGTGATAATATGACAAGTGCCACAGCCACAATGTTGGGACCAGTTCATTGGCCACCAGTTCCTTTGTTTAAGAATTGTATATATTCATTGACTTTTACATAGAGCACCCTAAGTTGTATATGCATGTTACTGAGGGTGCATCAATATCTTTACTTATAAATACAATACACTGATCATTGTCTAAGTACAGTCAATAAAGTTGCATATATATACATGTTATTGAGGATATATACTTACATGTATCATTGTTTAGGTGTCCATTACACCTGCTTATTAGTTTGGATTCCAACATACACAGCCATAGTATAATTGGCTCTAATCTAAATGCTCTAGTAGAGCAAGCACAAAAAATGAGAGAGAATAAAGAAATATGGTTGAAGTAGGTGAAATTGGCTTAAATAGAGTCTAACAATTGCACCAAGGCCTCCACTATTAATGAGCCTCCACTTGATTTAGACTATTTAGGTCATTTTACAGATCCTTGCCACCACAGAGACTTGGTATAATTTTGCAGCCTTTACTTTCTTCCCAATTACTACAGTAAAGAGGCTGAAAGATATTCCCTGACACATTCTACCAAACTATGGGACAAAACACATGATTGATCTTGCCTTGCTACACATTCTGCTTTGCTGCCTGCCTTCCTCCAACAAGTTGCTCCCACACTCACAGCTTCAATTATCTTTGATATGTCAAGACTGACATTTGATGGAATGATGGAAGCCTTGATTGAACTGATAGCCTGTATTATTTATGCCATCCTTGTCAACTGATAGACTGCTTGGAAACATCAGTTGTTTCAGCTTTGCCAATGTTCTACTTAGCCTTTCCTTGGCAACCAGTATTTGATGATATTTTCCCAAGTCAGACAACTTGGTTGATTGATAGTTGGCAAGGTCTTGCCAATTCTTCCATTTTTGGACTTCATTTATTTTTGTTATAATTCATGCTTTTTTACTTATCTTTTTCTTATATATTGCCACCAAGCATAGTCTAGACTCTTGAAAATCTTTGACAAGTTTGCTGTCTTTATTTTATATAAATACTTTCCTTTTTATCAGTATCATACACAGAAAAATCGTACACAGTTCTGCCAGGAAAACTCTGGTTATGTAAGCCCAAAGTTGGCAGTGCTGGAAGGGCCATCTTGTCTGCATCATAACTCAAGAACTAGAGCATTTCAGATGCTGAAAGTAAAATCATTGGATAGGGCTAAGGAAGAAGTGTAGATGAAGGTCCTTGGTAGGGGAGAAATAAGAGTGAGAGAAGAGAGAAAAAGGCAAAACTGAGGAGTCTCCTGACACCTAGCACTTTTGAATGACCACTTAGCCTGCCTGCTCTATCTCCTTCTATCTTCTAGTAATCAGCCTTGATGAGTTATATGCATGACCTTACTTAGCATTAATTATTGTTAGTCATACTCCATTACATACCAGGGCCCAATTAGTTAAACAGTATTAGTAATAGCACAGCTACTAGTGTAGTATATAAAAGCAGCCTGTGGGATAGAATATTCTCAGGCTGAACAATAGCAGTATTCTCCTAGCCTATCCATTGAATTGACTATAAGCTTCTCTAGTAATATCTGCTCCTCTGCTTGCCTTATTTGTTTCTTGCCTAACTTTTGCCTGCCTCTATGCCCACTTGACTCTTGCTTGTCACTTGCATTGCAGGCTCTGTTGAAGGAGTTCCACAGACATTAAGCCTTGCTCTTACAGTTCTACTGCCAGTTAGGCTTCTTTCTAGTAGAACAACAGGTAGGCTCCCTAGCTTATTGACTTCAAATACAAGTAAGCATGTGCCATCCACTCTTCAATATAGTGAAGCTATCTCCAGCTTCGGATGATCTCATTCCTGGCCTACATCTAAAACTGCTACCACTACTAGTTCTAGTCAATGACAAGGAAGAGTATGAGGTGGACCAAATTCAAGACAGTTGTTTGTTTCAGCACAAGCTCTAGTTCAAGATGAAGTAGAAAGGCTATAGTCTAGAGAATATATCTTGAGATCCACAGAAAAACATTCATGCACCAGGTCTAGTTGAAGCATCTTACCAGAAGTATTCTAATGCACTCTGAGCTATTTGAGGAATTTACTTGCCAGTCAATCAGACCATCCTGGACTAATTTTACTGTGCACATTGAGGCACCTCACACTAAAGGGGGGGTGATGTTAGGAAAAAACTTCTCAAGTTCATTCATTATAGTATATTATGCTCAGTTTTATGTTTTTTTCAATCTTTTCTATGTGCTTGTAACTATGCTTGTAAAACTTTAGATAGTTAGTACTGAACACACCTTGGATCTTCTTCTGCCAGTTGTGTGACTTAGCCACAGCCTCCAAAAGTTACTCTTATATATATTATAATTATTTTCACAACTGTTGAATTTTTTATAAGTATTGCTTTTATCAGAAACTAACAAATTTAGCCTTTTAACTAAGAACAATCAAAAGCATTTTTATATGCATAAAATACAACATTTGAAAGAAATAAATTGAATCAAAATTATAATTGTATGCGATGCTTTAAAAGAAGTCTGATAAGTGCATTTTGAAATTTTTTTTGTTTAGATGAAGTTTCAAGCTGTTTAAAATCACTTTCTACTTGCTGTTTTTTATTTCTGATATATAAATGATAAGCTTTAGTGAAGTCTTCAATCATCCATGTAGTAGATGATTTATGCCAAAATGAATTTTCCAAAGATAAAATAAGACCTAGATAATTAAAAATGAAATATTAGATCAAATGTTTTCAATAAGATATTTTGAAAAAAAAAAAAACCTATAAAATGGCTAGGATCAACTTTTTGATTAAAATGCAATTTCTGCATAGTTTTTTGCTGCATAGCTTCTATTTGCATAGCTTTTCTTTCCAGAGCTATTTCTTCTTGTATAACTTTTGTTATCTCATTAGTATACTGTAGATTTTATAAATGTTAAAAGTTTAGAATGCATGAAAAATTAACAGAAATAACATACACACTAAATATACTTTATATATCAGCTATTGAAGTCAGAAAGAAATTGCATACATTCACTCACATACTGATATAACAAGGTTGATATAGTCAGATTCATAATTATATAAAAATAAAAAGCACTTAACATACTAATTATTACAGTGTTTTATTCAATATTCCATGTTATACAAAATAAAAGTTGAAAACTCACTTGCTGAATATTTTAATAAGATCATGTTATTGGGCATTCTTGTTAAATCTTTGAGAAAAAAAAACTTGCATACTGGCAGAGTTTAAAAATATGTTATTAAGTATTTAATCAATAGAAAAGATGATAAACAACTTACTCTCTAAAGAATATAATAAATTAATAAAGTATGTAATTTTATTTGAATTAGAAAGCTCAACTTACAAGCTGAAAAAGTGGAAGATATTTTATTAAAAATATAATTTGCAATTTCAACAAATAAAAAGCTACTTACTCCCTAAATGTATTTTTCAAGTTGAATCATTTCATTTTTATTATTGCAAGAAAGATGCACCATCTAGAAAGTTTTTTAAGTTTTACTCTTGTATATTCTGTTTTAAAACAAGGTAGAGTATTACTTACTTTCTGAATATATTTTAATTTTATATGTTCAATTAGGAAAGTATAAGACTTACAAGCTAGTTATGTTGTTTTTAACTATTTACTTTTATTTAACAATCCAGCCCAACTTACTTTCTGTCACATATCAATTACATTGTTAATTATTGACTTTTTTTTTTGCAGTGCAAAGCCACTTACTTTCTATATATGTAGTTCAGTTGATCAGTCAAATATTCACTTTATTCCAATTGAACAATACATTACTTCCTAAAATATTGTGATAATATATTGAAAAAGAAAAAACTTTATAACTTACAAGCTAAGTGTATAGTTATAATATTACATATATATTTCATTTTTGCAAAGCAACTCACTTCCTATTTCAAGTAATATTTTTAGATGTTCAAGCTTGTTTAGAAATTATAAAGTAGCTTACATTCTTAATATTTTTATAATAAAATCAGCAAATCTACAAAGAAAAAGCTACTTACAAGCTAAACACATTGTTAGCATATGCTGTTTTTCAGCTTTAACAATAGCATAAAGAAAATACTTACTCCCTACATTTTCAAAATTCAAACATTATCTTTGTATTATTAAGACAAACAACTTACTTGCTGCATAAATCCAGATTATTTATTAAATCAGTTGATATATACAAAAACTAACTTGCTAAATGTTCAAAATTTAGCTCTATATAAAAGCTGATTTAATAAAAATCACTAGACTTACTTTCTAATAATACAATGGAATTATGCACTTCAAAGTTTTAAGCAAAATAATATTGCTTACAAGCTAAGTAAAATGTTAGATATCTAATCCAGTATTAAGGTTTACCTTACATGCTAAACATAGTTTGAATTCATAATGTTAAAACTCAGCAAGGCTGAAAGTTGCTTACATTCTATGATTATCCCAATCATGCTATTAAGCATTTACTATTGCACTAAAAGCATAAAAAACCTACATGCTAAATTACGATTATATATAAAGTTTATAAAAAAGAGAAATGTTGTACTTACAATCTTAATTTTATTTAGTTATATTTTTAACATTTTTTTAGTGATTGAAGCATAAATCAGCTTACAAGCTAAGCATATATAATATCAGCAAAATATCTAATTGAGCAGAAAAAAAATAAATACTCACACCCTAAATATGTTATGTTTGCATTGTTTCTTTAAAAAATGGAGAGAAACATACTCCCTAAATAAATATAGTTTGATGCATGCTAACTAGCAATTCTGAATTTATAAAAAAGACTTACAGGCTAAATGTATTCATATTATTTAATCAGATATTCAATTTCAAAAACTAAAGCATAAAAAAACTTACTTTCTTATAATTTCAAATAATTTTGTCAGATATCTTCAGCATAAATTTATAGCATAAAGCAATTTACTCTCTATATGCATTGTTAAATGCATTCTGTCAATTAAATTTTAAGCTAAAAGGAAAAAAACTTACATCCTAAGTGTTTTTTTTTTACAATTCCAATTCTATACAAAGTCAAAAGATAGCTTACCTCCTAAACAAATATTAAATGTTAGATATCTAAATTTAATCACAAAAAAAATAATTTGCTTTCCTCCTAAGCATTATTATTAGACTTCTAAGAAACTGTCATTGGCTTAAAGTCACTTACTTTCTACATTATATTTCAGATTATTCCTAATATATCATTCACTTACATACCTCCTGAAAAAAAATATAAATTCAGTTTTTTATTGAATAGTTAACTGATATATATGTTCCTACTCACTTCTTTTATCTTTAAATTAAGACCAAAAGTTTGTTTGATGAACAAAATGATTTTTTCTAAAACTTACATACTATTTTTTCTCAATTTTTAGCATCTATAAAGTTTTGAATGCCACAAAAAAATAACTCACATCCTGACTAATATCAACTGTATGTCTTGCAGCAGAAAAGTTAGACCTCATACATGATCCTTAAAAACATTGATTATGTTATTCTCTGTAATATCACATTACATCCATGGTAAATATTTATAACAACAAAACTCTCACCTTTCTAGATATATAACAGCTTACAGGACACTGCCGATATTAGAACAGGTTGATCCTGTATGTTCTATGTGGCTGACTCACATAAGCATGCTGAAACCACAATACAGTATCTTGAACAAGCCCGCTCTACAAAAATTCCAGCAAAATATTTTTCCATTAAACATTATAGCTACCCAAGAAAGTTGCTGGTCAAAAATTCTAGTACTAAAGTGAGGATCCATGAATCAGTTCTCATCTACAAGTATAGAATCTCTTACTATTTGACTGCATATTCAATGCATAATTCCAGATTGCTCTGCTGAACCATTTTGACAACAGACTTGTCGAGGGATTTTTCTGTTCTCTGAATTAGTAACTGCACCTGCTTTTGGTGGTCTCCACTATTGTCATGTATGTCTGTACCCAAATACATCAACAAGTTGACAGTTAGAATAAATTGAACATACCCTCCAAGTATATCCCTGCTCTAGGTGGGTATTTAAATTTAAATAATGGAGCTTTGAGCTTTTCTAAAACCCTTTCTGCATTTTCGTGATTTGCTTGTTGGTCCAGACTTTCATCAAAAGTCTGACATATAAGATCATCGAATTTGGTGAATACTGCAATGACAGGAACTGTAGAAATTTTGATTCATGTCAATGTTTCTCTTCGAAGAAAAAAAAAAAACAGCCAACACACCATTGCCTGAGCGCTGCTCATTGAAAAATCTCTTCTCAAGACCCAAAATAAACCTTGATGATATGTCTGGTATAAAGCAATACCTATATCAATCATGAGGAAGAGGAAAAGAAAGATAGCTATGAAAGTGACCAAATGGCATGTAACTGTTCATCCACTTCCTTGGCTTTTGCGCGCTCCTTGATGAACTCTTCGACTATCTCGAGCTGACTCCTGTCACCTGCCTCGAACCCAGGGGAATCATGGAAGATGTACTGTGGGTTGCTGCGAAAGATGAACGGGCGATTGATGTCGTGATCCCCACGCTAAGAAATAGCGTTAGGTAGCGCTAAGTGACTTCCAACTGAATACTATATCTACCCATGGATTCGGTTCCAACTGTTCGTCGAGGGATGATAAACGGTCTTTATATCATGACTAAGAAACGCACCAAGTTCTTCTTTCCGTCGTATATACAAGGATCTTCATCTGTATTGCACACGCGCTTCAAGAGTGTGGTCTTGCCGGCATTGGCACGACCGATCACGAGGATGCGGAAACGGTGCTTCTTGCGAAGCGAAGCTGCTTGGATGTTGGACATGTTTGAGGGGACTACAGTTCCTACGTATTGTGCTCGATGGTGAGTAGAGAGTGAGTGTGGGTAAAGGGCAAAGGGTACAAGGGCAGTGCAGTGTCATGAGATTTGATCATCAAGAACTCTTTGCGCGGCAAATTCGTTCCAATCTCCATATGTACATATGTGCATGCACTTGACGTCGGCTCTTCTAATAAATCCCTTGTTAATTGTTGCGAAAGGCGAGGATCCAGAGGCGAAAAGCTGAATTTAGTTGTTCACGCCGCATGCTCGCTCGGTTCAAGTTCGCCCAAGTACATTTCATGTTGCCTTGCGAAGCTACACAGAGTGAATGTCTGTTTACTTAGAAGATACTTCTACCTTGTGCGTCTTCCCTTCGCTCCTCATTCCCATTCCGCCGAGCTCAAGTAGAAGAGGGGACATTTAGTGCTCACTGACGCGCCGCGTTGCGAATTGTAAGTCAAGGCCTGATAGGGCCGGAGAGCTTTACAATGACGACATCTTCACTAAATTCCAGTACTTCGAGTTTACGTGCGGGAGATCCATGCATCACGCACCCATGCCTATTTGCGATTTTGTTGTTTCGATTTCGAGAAAATATATCGATTTCCTTGCTGATTCGGTAAGGAAGAATGTACTTTAGGTACTGTAACTGTACATAGATAGTATATTATTTCACTCTATGGACAAACAAACGCACTTGAATGTCGTAGTCGTCATTCGTCTTGATACAATCCAATCGCAGAAGAAAACCGATGCTAGATGCCCGTTCCTATCACACCACACTCATGCAGAAAACGACCACGTCTTGATCGAAGAATCCATCGAGATGGGGCGTACACGCTGCACGACGCGGGTTGCCTCGTCCTCGTCCTCACGAGTACCCTCACCCTCACCACCCTCACCCTCACCATCCTCATCCCCACTGTCCTCGTCCTCGTCCTCGTCCGAGTCGGGATTGAAATGCCGCGAACCAGAGACAGAGAGGAGGGAGTGACGGAGTGGATGGAATGATACTGATCCTATGGCGTCTATTGTGGGAGTTGGAGCTTCGGCGAAGTGGAAGGAGAGAGGGGGCTTACCGTTGTGTGCGGGGAATTCGAGGATTGGGTGGGTGGGTTGTGTCGCCGAGGCCGGGGTGGGTGTTGCTTCAGCAGAGGAGGTGGGAGGGGGAGAGGCGGACGCGTCAGGCGGGGAGTGGAGGTCGAATATCGATATCGTGCCGCGCTGGAGAGGGTGGTGGGTTAGGTAGAGAAGAAAAGGAAAGGGAAGGGCACGCACGTGGTCGCCCGAGGCGAGCCAGCGCCCTGACGGGTCGACGTCGAATTTGAGTTTCTGGTTCGTGCGGGGGTGGTTGGCGTCGTCGTGAGGGAGGATGTACGACGCGAGGGGCGCGTCGAGGTGCGTGCGGAGGTCCCAGGCGTAGATGGCGCCGTGCCGCCGGTGGGCGGTGTACATGAGGTGCGGCGCGCTTGGGTTGAATTGGATCTGGGGAGGTCAAGGTGGGGACATGGGCGGGGGGGCTAGGCTTACCTGGGTTACGCCGGCGCGGGGTGTGCCGGCGAAGAACATGACGGGATCGGGTTGGGTGGTGGAGAAGAGGGCGGTGTTGGCGGGCGTGGGGGAGAGACTGCCTGCGGCGTAGAGGTCTGTGGCGTGTGAGGGGACAAAGGCGAGGGCGGATATTATGCCTGGTGGCGAGTCGTGTTTACGTTCGTGTCCTGGAGAGAGGGCGTACCTTTTAGCCCGTCTTTGCTTTTTCTGGAGGGCGTGGTGGGGAAACGCGTGCCCGGGCCGGGGCGGGAGACGTCAAAGACCTCGATGGCGTCGAGGAAGCCACAGTACAGTCTGCGACGGTCAGCGATGAGCGCGGGCCGGTTGAAGGAGAACGCACCGTGTGGCGAAGAGGTCAAAGGCGAGACTGTGTGGTGCGACGTGACGTTCGCGGTGGTCGACGATGGGGTACGACGCGCGCAGGCGACCGTCCGAGGCGTCGAGGAGGGCGAGCGGGCGGTCACGGACCGAGGCGAGGAAGCAGTATGACGCGGGGTCGTGTGGTGACGCGGTGGGGTACCAGAGGGACTCCAGGACCGGCGCGGGTTGGACGAGGGCGGGACCAGGTAACAAGCGGAGCACGTGGTCTTCGCAGTGGGCGAGGACCGTCGAGCCATCGGCGCACCTGGAGCGGTGAGTGCGCACGCGGACGCCCGGGGCAGCGGGTTACTTACCATCGCGCGGACCGGGCAAAGTGCGGTGGGTGGACCGTGGACTCGAGCGAGAGCTGCATGAGATCACGTGCAGACTATGAGTTACCCCGCACTCAACTACGCCCCCAGGCCCAAGTGGATCAAGAGTCTCACCAAGGACCGCGTCTCCAAGTTTGTCGGTGGCCGCTATGCAGACATTAATCTCTCCGCGGTCCTCTACACCCACCGCATCGACAATCCAGAGCATGTGAGCCTCCAGGTGTCCGTGTCTATGTTGTCCATGACGATCCTGCCTGATCGCGCCCATCTGCAGATGGAGCGCACCCGGGCTGTCCAAGCCCACGTTTGCAGAAGCGATCAAGCAGACGTACAAGCCCGCAAAGAAGGTGCGTCCTTGCGATGCTTTGCCCAAAGTAATTCTCAGGGTATCTAGGGCGACTCTTTTGGGCCCTCTTGTGAGTACTTCCCAGCACTGACACTTGCGTCGCTGTACACCTTGCACAGGGGTAAGATCCCCAGCACACTCAAGACCCGACGCTGACTCTCACAGACAAACCACTGGTGGAAAATATCCGTCACTCTCCCAGCACACTGGGACCAATACGAGATTGTACAATGTACGAATCCTCCTTGTCCCTTCTCGCCCCACTCACATCGCACGCAGTCGAGTTTGATCCAGGCTGCGAAGCCATGATCTACAGCACAGACGGCACCCCGCTCCAAGGTGCGTATGGTTTTCCACCACACATCGAAGCACCACACAAACCCACGCATCCCACACAGGCATAACAGGCGGCTTCGGCGGCGACCGCCGCGTCGAGTACATCATCCCCGCGTCCGCGCGCGCCGAAGGCCAACACGAATTCATAATCGAGTCTAGCTGTAACGGCATGTTCGGTGTCCCACTCCACGGCGACACCATCGATCCCCCCGACGTGCGTCTTCCTCCCCGAATTCATCCAATTCTAATATCACATTTCGTCCCGCGCAGATGAACAGGTACTTCTCACTCGCCTCTGCAGATCTCGTCGTGCCGAACCAAGACGCGTGGCGTCTCCTCTGGGACTACACGACGCTGCGCGAGCTCGTCGATACGCTCCCTGGGACATCCCCGTGCGTCCCCTTCCCATCACACGAGCCGCACGCTGACATCCCCCACTAAACCAGGCTCCAAAACCAAGCACTCGTCGCCGCCAACGCAATCATGAACGTGTTCAACAGGGGCGACCCCGCGGGCGTGCGTGCCGCGCGCCGGCTCGCCGAGGGCGTGTTCGGGCAGGGGTGGGAGGCGATGGGCGCCGATGTGTATCGGGATCAGAACGAGGATGAGGCTCCCGTGCAGGTTTGGGGTATTGGTGAGTTTCTGGTTCTTTGATTGATTGATTTTTACTTTGTGTGTTGAGGGGTTTTTTCGTGGCAGGACAGTAAGTGATAATGTCGAGTTGGATGTGAATTACTGAACTGAGAGTGTGTTTTGACGTAGTTGTCATATCGATACTGCGTGGTACGTACTCTGTTCGCACTAGCCTACCCTAGCCTAGCTAAGCTTCGCTGATGCCCTCGCTGCAGGCTTTGGCCATACAGCGTGACACAGCAAAAAGTCGCGCGCTCGTGGTCGACACAGGTAGACCTCATGGACCGTTACCCCGAACACCGCTTCGTCTGCAGCTCAGCACAACAATACAAATGGCTCGAAGAGGTCCGTGCTTCCTCCCCCCCTCCCTCCCTTAACCCCTCCCACTAACCAACCCCCAGCTCTACCCCGCCCTCTTCGAAAAACTCCGCACGCGAATCGCACGGGGTACGTTCGAGCCTACAGGCGGCGCCTGGGTCGAGCACGATGCAAATATGCCATCTGGCGAGTCCGTCGTGCGACAGTGTCTTTTTGGCCAGAGGTATTTCCAGAGTAGGTTTGGGAGGAGGTGTAGGACGGCGTGGTTGCCGGATTCGTTTGGGCTTGGGGCGGGCGTGCCGGGTGTGCTTAGGGGGGCTGGTGAGTTGTTGTGGGAGCGGATGAGGATGCTGCTGATGATACGTGTAGGTATGGAGTATTTCTTTACGCAAAAGTTATCCTGGTGCGCTCGTTTTTTTTCACCCGTCGTCGTCGTCGTGTCCTCGCTGACCCTTTCTGATCGTCGACGCGGTTTAGGAACAACATGTACGTTCCCCCTCCTCCCCTCCCCCCCTTCGTTCCTCAGGGCGCACGGAAACTAACGAGAACTGGCATGGAATAGCAATGTTTTCCCACATACGACGTTCAACTGGGTCGGGATCGACGGGTCGCAGGTTCTTTGTCATATGACGCCAGGTGCGTGCGCGGTTCGTCTGCGCGTAGTGCTGCGTGGTTGATGATGTGATTTGATGTGGTGTAGTGGATACGTATACCGCTCAGGCGACCGTTGGAGATATTCGTAAGGCAGAGTATAACCACAAGGTCTGTAGTCTATCGACCAACAACAACGAAAAAAAAAAACGAATCCACACTGACTCCCCTTCCTCGCGCGCACGCGCACTCACAGAACCTCGAGTCCTCACAAGCTGCGCTGCTCGTATTCGGGAACGGCGACGGCGGCGGTGGGCCGCTCGCAAAGATGCTCGAGAACGTACGTCCCCCCCCCCCCTTCCCTCCTCCCTCCCTCCCTCCGATAGGCGTCCACGCTCACGCTCACGCTCACGTTTACCCCTGGCCCGCACGCACAGCTCCGGCGTATCCGCGCAACGAGCAACATGCACCGTGAGCTCCCGCGCGTGGGCATGGGGCGCTCCGTCGATGAGTTCTTTGATCACCTCGCGGCTTCGTCGTGCGCGGGCAGGAGCTTGCCGAGTTGGTGAGTTTGTGTTGTTGGTATGGGTTGTTGGGTTGTTGCTGATGATGATGATGATGATGTTGTGCGGTGATTTAGGCATGGGGAGTTGTACCTCGAGGTGGGTTTGGTGGCTGTTTTGTTACTGGTGATTGCACTTTGCTGATGCTGGGCGGGCGTAGTTTCATCGTGGGACGTATACATCGCATGGTTCGTTTTTTTTTGGAGGTTAGGATGATTTGATCATGAGGCGTGGACAGGGTCTATCAAGAAGGGGAATAGGCATTCGGAGATTTTGCTTCGTGATGTCGAGGTGTGTGTTGTGTTTTTTGTGGATTGGGTTGGCGGGCTGATATCCCACCCCACAGCACGTTGCGACGCTTGCGTCGTTGTATAGGTTGTATAATAGTGATTATTTGTATCCCAAGGAAAAGATCGATGAATCATGGGAGAAAGTTTTGTTGAATCAGTGTATGTTATACCAACTGTCCTTGTGTCAAGCAAACGCTGATTTGTCTCTTTTCCTTTTTCCAGTCCACGATGGTGCGTCGTCGTCACTTGTCCTGGTGATAGCACGCTCACCCTGACCCCGCAACATCTAGTCCTCCCCGGATCAGCCATGTACGTAACACCCTGCGCAGTAATACTAGTCTCACGCTCACCCTCTGATCCAGCGGCATGGTATACAAAGACGCCGAGAAACTATACGCCGAGGTCCGCAGGGACGGCAACGCCCTCCTCGACGAAGCCCTGCGCGTGCTCTTCCCCGGCTCAGTCGCGCTCACACTGGACACCGACCCCAAAGCCCTCGACCCCACCGGCACGATCGTCGCGTTCAACACGACCTTCTTCCGCCGGTCCGATATCGTACACGTCCCGCTCGTCGGCGCGCACCCGCGCCTCGTGTCGCAGGTCTTGCAGACTTCGAGCGATGGGAAGGTCGGGTATGCGGTGGTGAATTCCCCTGGGTGCGTTGGTGTGGTTTGTACGCCTGCGACGGGGTTGCATGCGCAGATTTCTCCTGTTTCTGGTGCGTTGTTACTGCTGTTTTTCTCCTTCGTCGCCTTCGCCGTCGTCTTCTTCACCCACCGCCCCCGCGCGCCTTCATCCTCTTGCGTTCGGTTGCTGATTCCGTGTATGTATGTAGTGTTTACGAATGGGTCGGATAACTTTGTTCTGCGGAATTCGTCGGTGCAGCTTACGATTTCGAGAGGCCGGATTACGAGTTTGTTGGATGTAAAGTTGGGGTGCGTGTGCCGCTACTTTGGAAGTGTTTGAAGGATTGCAGTGACTAATGTGAATTGATTCCTCGTTTACCAGGCGTGAGCTGATTAGCCCCGGCTCGACGGGTGGGTTGGTCATTTTTGAAGATCAACCGAATTATTGGGATGCGTGGGGTGAGCGTTCCTCTCCTTGTTAATGCTCAGTTTTTTTCAAACTTTCTTTTAGACGTTGAGATTCATCATTTGGAGCAGGTGAAACAACTTGAATTTACCAACGTGTCGGTTGTTGCGCAAGGCCCGCTTCGTGGCTCGGTGAAAGCGGTGACAAAGTACGATAAGAGTACGATCGAGGTCACGGTGGGTTGTTGTTTGTCTTCTTTTTTCTTTTTGGTATTTACTTGATACTATTGCAAGATTTCTTTGGATGCTATAACGGGTAAAGACGTTTTCTGTTGTTCTTGTTGTTTCCTGATCTTTTGGGGTGCAGCTACCGTCAAGGAGAACTCGAGATCGTTGTTCAACTTTGATGCCGTCGTCAACTGGCATCAGCGGCACGAGTTCCTCAAGTGTATGGTGTTTATCCTTTGTCTCTGAGGATACTCCGTGCTGATGAGGGCTAATGAGGTAGTTGAATTGCCGCTGGACATCCATAGCGATAATGCGACGTATGAAACTCAGTTCGGATTTGTTCAGCGTCCGACACATAAGAACACTACTTGGGACATTGCCAAGGTTTTTTTGGCGTTCTCGTTGTCGACTTGATGCTGCGACTGACGTTATTTGATGATTAGTTTGAAGTGTGCGGACATAAAGTAAATTTAGGATCGTTCTGTATACACTCGTCTTTGACCCTGGCATATTAGTACGCGGACCTCAGCGAATTTGGATACGGCGTTGCGATCCTCTCAGAGTCGAAATACGGATTTTCTTGTCTTGGGAATGTTCTGCGTATATCCCTTTTGCGATCCGCGACTGCACCCGACGCTGAGCAGGACCAAGGTTCGGAACAGGTCAACTGTTTCCCGTTTTGGATTGAATTACTCAATTTGGACTTAGGAGAGCACAAGTTCTCGTGGGCGGTCATGCCTCATGAGGGGCATTTCTTGGAATCAGATGTCCCTATAGCAGGTCACTTGTATAATTCTCCCCTGCGAGGTCAGTTTACGAGTTCTGTTATTCGTTTGTGTCTTTCGTGCTTATTATCATCAAATAACAGTGAGGCATGTTCCTCGGGACGGACATGCCACGATGACACGTCTCCATTCTCCATTTACAGTCGAAGGAGCGCGGAACGTCTTCCTCGAGACCATTAAACGCGGGGAAGACGACGATTTCTCCAAGAGTACGGGGACGACGACGATTATTCTTCGTCTCTACGAGGCATTTGGCGGGCATGCCAAGGCGAGGCTCAGGATTGGTGGCCACCTGTCTATTGCGAAAGCGTACCTCACGAATCTTCTTGAGGACGAGGGTGATGAAATGAATATTTTCCCTGGCGAGGATTCTACGACATCAGGAATCCTAATGTTGGATTTCCGTGGTTTCGAGGTCAAGACCGTGAAACTTGTCCTCAAGGGTACGCCAGTTCTTGTTGAACAGTCAGAGTATGTCCTTCGTCGAGGAATTCCATCTACGATTGCTTATTGACGTATCACCTTCTCTCAGAAGTAAACGCGAAAGCTGGATCAATATTGATCGAACAAGCGTCTACTGAAAGGTACATCAAGGTGTAAGATAAGAGTAGTTTACGTATAGGACGTGTACAAGTTACAGAATCCGGAATTGTGTCCGCAGAAATTATGCTGTCGCCTCTTCTTGCATGTATGGAATAGATATACCATGAGACCAAGTGTATCAAGGTTTGGTTTTGTCTTCATTGTCCAGACCAAGCTGCTCACGAATCAAGTCCCCGATATTCCTCTTGGTTTTTCTAGTGAAAAGGGCCTCGCGGGGAGAAAGGTCACTGTCACGAATGTGTCTATGTATTTCTTTAGCCTTGTTTTTCTTGAAGTGTTTGAATTTTGCAAAGACAAATTTTCTGTCAAGAGGCTTCTGCCACTCTGTTTGGAGTGCGGCAACAAAGAGCTCATGGAGGAACACTGTGAGATCCACAATATAGGCCTCCAGAAAGAGAGCTGTCTCAGGGCTAGGGGAAGGCAGAACGTCAAAGGTGTCAGATAGCCAATATATGGTTTTACATACGCTTCTTTATATTTGTGGTAAAGGTATTCAATAGCCACCGCTGTAACACCGGCTGCACCAAGTGCCATTCCTAAAGGTGGAATGTATGACCCGACAAGCACAGATATAGTAGCAACGGCAGGCATATGCTGTTTTAGGCTTCTAAATATAACTATTTTTGTTAACGTCTTTGAGGCTGTCTGTCGAACGACTTACAGTTCAGAACGTACTTGGGGTACAAAGGGTTCGATCAACTTGAGCATTCGTACGTGAAATTCCTTTCCGACGAGGAGCTTGAAGAGGTAAGTGCATTTTCCTTGAACATTCAGCGCTCTCACCCCTTGTGGATCTCTAAAATTCCAGACCTTGACAATGTCCAAGTGTATGCACCATAGACAGTCCCTCAAAATGTGGCCTCTGAATACTGTACTCTTGGCCATGTCCCTCCAATACTCTACAGGAGATTAATAGTGTGAGCTCCGTGCAGAAATCAGTGTTACCAGAAAGACTTGCTTTTCAAACCCACTCTAATAGAAGCAGGGGTGAGCAAGGTCTCGAAGCGCGAATGCAAATGCGGATACACACTCAATTGAAGTTCGGACTTTTTGTTTGGGATCAATACGTTGTGCTACCGCCCATGGAACAAATGTCTCGTGCGTGTGCAGACATTTTCTAGTCACCTCCGTCAGCTCCTCTAATGAACGAAAGAACCCTGAGAGAAATGAAAACGTCAGTCTCGTACAAACCAAACCAAACAAAGAGTGGGAATACCAGAAAACTGCGCGTTTGTAGAAACTCCAACGTAGCTTAAGGTCCGTTTGGAGTGAGGCCATAAAAATAACCTCTGCTTGGTGGAATCAAATTGTTGTCGAAATAACTCAATTGAAGTCCTCAAGGAATTGCGAGCTTCATCTACAACTTGATCTTGGTTAATCCTGCTATTCCCATCCCCGTCTTGAAGTCGAGCCGCTTTTGCGTGAAACTCGTTGATAAGAAGGTCGAATTTAGTAAAGACCACGATCACAGGTATTTTTCCTGTAATGTTTATGTCATCTTTTACAAATTGCCGATAATCAACAGTAAACCTACTGTGTATAGCGACTTTCAAAAGGTCTCCGTCTGCAGTCTGCATTAGACGTGAACCAGAACGTGGGGTCTCAATGCAGAGCCTACCACCAAAAAGTTGTCCATGAGCTTTTGTGTATTAGAATGGCAATATCATTACCACACTGCATGAAGCCGTTTCTCGATGGGTAAATTCCTTTTAGACCTTTGATGGATAAAGTCTTCGACAAGCCCCCATTGGTTACTTGAGCCTGGTTCAAAGCCCTTACTATCGTGAAGTGCAAAGCGCGGGTTATCATCCGATGTGTACTCGCGATTGATATCGGCTGTCCCAGCATGTCCATCAGCGATGTCAATGTGCTTTTAACAGTTGGTGAGGGTCAAGTTAAACAAGGATGATGTGACGAGCTCACTTCTTGGCTGACGTTAAAGATGCTAGCAATCAAGGAGGATTTCCCTACTCCTGTCTGCGGAAGCAATACGGTCAATTACTCGACGCTAATACACGTTGGAAAAGGTCCACATTTCCTACGACCAAAATCCGAAATCTGCACATATGATCAGCACAAGGTGACCAACGATTAGGGAATAGATGATACACACCTAGGACAGCTGGAGAGAGTTTCTTCAACTGTCGAAGGAAGTGAGATGGGAGGAGGGTCCATAATGGTGGAAACAGGAGTAGCATTAGTGAGAGAAGTGTCGATTATGGTAGCCAGAGACGTATCACTCATAGTGGCAGGAGCAACTACGCATGAAAGAAATCTCATGACATCTGGACCACGTGGATATGTTACGCCCAAGATATATAAGTTCGGCTAATTGATGCAAGAGACGATATGGGAAACTTTGAGGGCTTTGCAAAACAGCGAGGGCCTGCATGGAAGGTGTCGGTATAAAATGAATGAACAATGAGATTTCCGAGTCTGGAAAGAAACAGTACACGGTTGTCAATCACTTGCGTGCAGGAAACAACGTTCTTTTGCAAAACTGGTAAACAATAAATAATCCAATTGATTTCAAGATTTTATTTCAATATTTTTGTCAAAACCATATAAAAAATATTGTAACCAACTTTTTGACAGTGCTACTTTTCACAGACTGTGACTGCCACTAAAAAGTGGTTACAATATTTATTTTTCCTATGGTTTTGACAAAAATATTACAATAAAATCCTGAAATCAATTGGATTATTTTCAATGTGTTTTTACATTGTTTCACAAAAGAACATTGTCCTCTGCATCTAGTGAATTTACATATACTTTAATGCACTTTAGCTCAGTGGTTAGAGCATCAAAATGGGTGTATACTCAAAAGGATGTTGGTTCAAATCCAACAAGTGCTGCTTGCTTTTATAGAAAGCCTTGTGCTTATTTAATACTAGGCTCCTACCATCTTCTATTGCCTTGCCAACAACTACCACTACTAAGCTACCTGCCATGGAACCTGTAAAGCAACCTCTATAGGTTGCAGCTAATCATGCAACTAGCAGAAGAGGATCCAAACCAAAGTATATTAGAATTCATATGTACAACAAGAAATATAACTAGTCACCTGGCAGAGGAGTCCAACAAAAACAAATCTAAGGACCTTCCTCTGCCAGTGTGGTGCATAATGCAGAGCAGAGGCATGGAATCAACTATGCAGTACTCAGGGAGTGTCCAACAGAGATATCTAAGGTAGTCCAAAGAAGCTTGAAGAAGTCTGAAGGAGTTTGGAGAAGTCCAAAAAATGCCTTGGGAGATCTCTGGAGCAGTCTGGAAAAGCCTGGAGAAGTTTGAAGAAGTACAGAGTAGAACAGGTTGCAGACAGCTTGGTCAGTTGGAGAGATGAGGTACATGCCTCAAAGGGCTTGTAGTGCAGCATGCAGTGGAACTTCTGGATGAGGGCAGGCATGTGGACATTCTTGGAGGGCTTCCAGGATACAAGAGAGAGGGCCAACTTGCCATTTGATCACATTATGGCCCAAGCTGATGGTGGGACAGCTTCTTTGAGGGTTGAGTGGTGGCAATATTGGATCTGTCTAAGTACACATAGTTGCCAAACTTGTATGTGGGGGCCAGGGGTCTATCCCTGGTCATAGTAGCAGGCCATGTCACTCTTTGCCTTGGCATGCTGCCCACTTAGCCTCTTCCTGTGCCTCCTGCATTTGGTCCACAAACTTGTTCACCAACTTGTTTTCTGAGCACTGTGCTTGTAGTCTAAAACCCATTCAGGGGCAGCATTCAGTGTCCAGGAGAAATGGAAAAACTTTTGTGGCAGAATGAACATGGTTATTGTACTGGAATTCTGCCTTGTTTAAGTCCCTGATTGATGCACTCCATCTGGCCATTAAACTGTGGGTGGTAGGTGGTAGAGGTGTGGAG
This sequence comes from Termitomyces sp. T73sscA, assembly GCA_017657235.1. Classification (NCBI taxonomy): domain Eukaryota; kingdom Fungi; phylum Basidiomycota; class Agaricomycetes; order Agaricales; family Lyophyllaceae; genus Termitomyces; species Termitomyces sp. T73sscA. The sequence goes on along the minus strand of JAGGAP010000373.1, from coordinate 7,789 downwards.
CTTGATGTGGAGCAGGCAATAGAGTTCCCAAGTGAATTCTGCTACAAACTGGAGTCCTCAGTTGGAGACATAGGCATTGGAGAGACTGTGGAGCTTCCATATGTTTTTTTGTGCCTATTTCAGAGCAGGTTGCATGTGTAGGGATGAAGTGGGTGTGCTTACTAAAGAGGTCCACCATGACTATGATCACATCATATGGGAGTCTAGTAGTTACACAATGAAATTTACTGAGGCTATGCTCCAATGTGCTGCTGATACTAAAAGTAGATGTAGTTCTTCTGCAGGGAGTTAATGCTGGGTTTGGATACAGCCACAGTAGGTGAAGAGTCTATTCTGCAGGCACCACTTGTCTGTACATATGGATTTTGCACCAGATGGCCATTTGGAGCACAGAGTCAGTGCAGCCTTCACTATCAAGTCCTTATATACTCCATCTTAGTTGTCCAGAGAATGTAGACTTTGTCCCTCTGAACTAACACTTCTTCTAATGTGCAAATGGCAGCTCCAGATGCAGGAGGACAATATTTTTGTTGTCTCCAGCTTTGGAGAGCCATTGTCAGCATGTTGGGACAAGGCATCCAGCTTCTCCATGCTCCTCCTAGGTCTGTCGTGCAGGAAAAAATTGAAATTGGTAAGGTAGAAGGACTACTGGGCTTGGTGACAATCAAGTTTCTTAGTGGTTTGAAAATACTCCTAGTTGCCACTTATTATTTTTCAGAGACTGCTGGGACAGGACTACACTGGTTGCAATGTCAAAGCTGTCAGCTTTGATACAAAAAGGACAGTTGTCATTAGAGAAGATGAGGACTGGCTTGGATGTGATGGCAGATATTAGGGCATCAAATGCCTGTTGCTTTGCATGCTAGGTGACACTCTTTCTAGTGAGGTCAAACAACAGGTGTGCATGCTGAAAGAAGTCCTGGATGAACTGGCCAGTAGGAATTGGTGAACCTCAAGAAGAGTTGTACTTTCTTCTTACTTCAAGGCTCTAGCTGTAAGGGCAACCTCTGGAGGCTATGGCTCAGTCACACAGCTGGCAGAGGGAGATCCAAAGTATATTATTAGAGTATATACCAACAATATTACTATAACTACTCACCTGGTAGAGTGAGATCCAAAGAGAACAAGTCTAGGGATTTTCTATGCCAGGACTGATGCTTCTGGAGCCTCGGAAGCATGGGAAACAACTGTACAGGACAACAGAAAATTATAACCTTAACTTCAATAGTAAAAAACTCCAAAATTGGCCTAAACAAGAGATTATTTAAGAAAGGCAGGGAAACTCTGGATTTTGGAAGTCAGAAAGAAAAACTCCAGTTTATGTAAGCTCTCTGTGGGCAGTGTTGAAGGGGCCATACTTGTCTGGAGGATAACTGGAGAACCAGAGCACCTTGGAGGCAGAAAGTAGTATTAATAGATAGAGTTGGAAGAATATGAGCAGTAAAATCAAAGAATAAAGAAAAAATTCAGGAAATGAATGAAGGAATAGAGAAGAAATAAGGAGTGAAATAAGGAGTCCCCTGACAATCAGACCTGTTTAAGAAGACTCAATTACCAGATTTGTACTTGGAGGCTGGGGTACATCTGCGATCATAGTAGCATGCCATATCATCCTTGGCCTTTGCTAGTGCCACTTTGGCCTCTTTCTGAGTCTGCTTTATATGGTTTATAAAGTCATTGACTGACTCATTTTCTGAAGTGCAAGCATGAGGTTCAAAACCCATCTGAAGGTAGCAGCTAGTATCAAGGAAGAAAGAGAGAGAACTGGCTTGAAGCATGGATGTGGTTGTTGTACTGGAACTCTGCATTAGGCAGTAGCTCATCCTAGTCATCCTGATGCTCATTGCAGAAGAGTTGTAGATACTGCTTCAGTTCCTGGTTGACACATTTTGTCTGTCTATCTGACTGAGAGTGGTAGGTAGTGAAAGTGTGGAGCTTGATGCCTAGCATGCAATAGAGCTCTCAAGTGGACTGAGCAACAAACTGCAGTTCCTGGTCAGAGACATAAGTGCTAGACAATCCATGCAGCTTCCAGACATTCTTCTGATACAGGTTGGCCACTTCTATATGGAGCATGTAGTGTGAGTTGGAATGAAGTGGGATTGCTTACTATAGAGGTCCATGACTACTATAATAGCATTATACCCATAGGCATCTGGCAGCTCTAACAATGAAGTCTACTGAAGCCACACTCCAGCTTTCAGCAGAGATAGGAAGGGGATGGAGCTGTCCCATAGGAAGTCAGTAATGAGGTTTGGTGCACAGGCAGAGGTCACAAGTGCTAGTATAAAAGCCAATGTATTGTGATATTTGGGGCCACCAGTAGTTGCAAGACACCAGCTTCAGTGTCTTCTACCTGCCAGAGTGACCCACAATGGGAGAATCACAGTGCTGTTCCACAATCCACCTCTGGAGGTCTGGCACATTAGAGACATAGGTGCATTCTCTAAAGGTCAGCAATCCATTCTCCAAAGTTCAGCAGGTACATCTTGCAGCTAGATGTGTCAGGGGACTCCTTATTTCACTCCTTATTTCTTCTCTATTCCTTCATTTATTTCCTTATTTCTTTCTGTATTCTTCCATTTTACTGCTCATATTCTTCCAACTCTATTTATTGATACTACTTTCTGCCTCCAAGGTGCTCTGGTTCTCCAGTTATCCTTCAGACAAGTATGGCCCCTTCAACACAGACAGCTTACATAAACCAGAGTTTTCCTTTCTGACTTCCAAAATCCGGAGTTTTCCTGCCTTTCTTATATAATCTCTTCTTTAGGCCAATTTTGGAGTTTTTTACTATTTAGGTTAAGGTTACAATTTTCTGTTGTCCTGTACAGTTGTTTCCCATGCTTCTGAGGCCCCAGAAGCATCAGTCCTGGCATAGGAAATCCCCAGACTTGTTCTCTTTGGATCTCCCTCTGCCAGCTGTGTAACTGAGCCATAGCTCCAGAGGTTGCCCTTACAGCAGAACAAGTCTCTACATTTTGGTCTGGGAGCCTCCTTTAGCCTGCTTGAACTCTCTCTTGCCTCCTCAGGTCTCTCCTCCATCAGATTACCTCCTGCCCCTCTACTGTCTCTATAACTCAGCCAGCCCTCTGGGTACTTTTTTAGACACCTCTGCCCTCAAAGATGAGGCCTGAAATTGCTTGCTTGCTCTTGAGACTCAGGTGCAGACGACTCAACCTTTCTTAATCCTTCACACCACCTAAATTGCATCAGGCTACAGATACTATCTCTCATTCCCTTCAGGCCCTCCTAGAGTGCCTCCCATATTCTCCTGTCCCTCTTCAGCCATCTTCAGCTAGGGTCAGCATACCTTTAGTCCTTTGCTCTGAGGCTTTCCCCTCCATTCATGCCAATATTCCTCACTCAGCACTCTCTGATGCATTCATTAGTGATTGAGCTATAAGTGAGCAATTTCTGCAGTCATGTGTTACCTATATTTAGCTGAGTGGTGATGCCTTCCCTTCTGATGCCTGAATCCTTTCCTATATGAATTTTAAGAGAGCTTCAACATATGCACTATGAGTTTTTTAACATCTAGAAGGAGTAGAGAGTTTTGAGAGTTAGGCTCAGTTTGAGAGGGAGTTTTAGACTGAATTCTTCCTCTTGGACCCTACCAAGGTGGCAGCTCTTACTCTTAGAGATTTTCATCAATATGAACAAAAGAAGCAGACACTAGATGAGTACATTGATTCTTTCAAAGCTTTTGCTGAACATGCCTGTTATCTGAATAGCCTCCAGCTCTGTCCCACCTTTTGAGATGGCCTCCTCCCCTCTCTCATGGACCAAATTGACAGCATGGCAGAAAAACAACCTGATGACATGCATATCAAGTCCTAGTATCAAGTAGCCCAAGACTTGTGGCAGCTCATAGAGTTGCAGTGTGAGCTCCACCATAAAACCACCTCTTGCTTTACTTGACAGGCCTTCCTACCTGCTTGTCCTTCTTATATGGTCAAATCTTCACTTCTACCCTGGGCTCCAGCCTCAGCTCAAGTACCTTTGGCATGCCCACTTTCTCCTGGAGTTTTCATGGATGTTGATGCCTTTTGCCAACATTCATCTCTCTCTCTTTTCTGTTGTTGCTGTGGAAAGGCTGGCCACTTTGCTTGATACTATTCTCAGGGGCTAGAGGTGCACTATCTCTCAGCTTTAGAGCAGGAGAAGCTTCTTCTTCAGCTCCTGGCAGCTTGAGACCTCCAGAGAAACCCCTCTCCAGATGCACAGCCTATGACAGAATCTTTAAAGAAATCTTTGGATTTTGTAAAAGCTGTAGCAAAACCTGTCAAGGAGTCTTTAGGTCTTGCAGTGGGGGGTTTTCAGAAGAGCAATGGATGAGTTGTACACCTCCACAGCCTGGTGCTAATCAGTTTACATGTCTACCAGTATAATCTGTTGATACACTGGCTGAAACTGTAAGCACCCCCCTGCTATACAAGACATTCTCTCAGTCAAAGCATCAACTGAGTCACCTTCTCCTCCTTCTCCTCTTCTATGCTCATGTGTTCCAGCTTAGGAATGAGAGCTTCCTTGTTGCTATATTGTTGCCTCCACTCTCTCCTCCAACTTGCTGCACCTGAATGTAGAGATTGAGACCACTGATACACAACAGATTTGGAGTATTGTAGCTCTTCTAAACAGTGGTGCTACTGGGCTCTTCCTTGATACCAGCTATGTGGAACAACACCAACTCACTACTTGGCCTCTTTCTCGCCCTATCCCTGTTTATTACATTAATGGTATGCTCAACAAAGCTGGATCCATCTGCTCAGTAGTGGATTTGATTCTTCACTACTAGACTTATTCTGAGCATACTGTCTTTGCAGTTACCAGCCTAGGAAAGCAGGATATAATACTTGGATTCTTCTGGCTGCATGACCACAATTCTGAAATAGATTGGGCAAAGAGTAAAGTGAGCATAAGTTACTGTCCTCAACAGTGTTCTACATATGCTAAGGAGGCTAGAAAAGAGCATAGAGCAGCAGCTCATAAGCATGCTGCAATATGGACTTGCCAAGTTGGACACCTTCTTTTTACAGACTTTGACCCACTGGATCCTCCTTCCTTGGTGTTCCCTTATAGAGAGGCCCTCTATGAGGACATTTGAGGTGTGGTGAGTGAAGCCCAAATGGAAGATAGATGTGAGGGTGAGTTTGTGTGTGCTCTCAACCCAGAGTCTCCAGACATCTCTAGACAAGGCTATTCAATCCAGAGATGGAATCTATCCAACCACCTTACAACTCCTCCCCCCTCCAATAGTAGCAGAGATTAGGGCTAGTATAACCACTTCTCAGTAGCTAGCTCAGGTATTTGCTGCTAACTCTGCACTTAAGTCATTTTGGGATGCTGTTCCTCATCACTTCCAGGACTTCAAGGATGTATTCTTCAAGGCTTTATTTGACTCCCAACTAGAGTGCAAGCAGTGAGACCATGCCATCAAGCTTACACTCAATGCAGAGCCATCTAACTGCAAGGTCTATTCTCTCTCTCTCAGAGAGTAGGATGAGCTTGATGCCTTCTTGCAGAAAAACTTAGACTCTGGTCATATTTGTCCCTCAAAGTTTCCAATTGGCTCTCCAGTCTTCTTCATCAGAAAGAAGGATGGTTTCCTACCTACATCTGGTTCAGAACTATTGAGTCTTGAATGCAACAACTGTGAAGAATTGCTATCCTTTACTACTCATCTCTGAGCTTGTCAACAACCTCCAAGGTGCATGCTACTTTACTAAGTTGGATGTCCACTAGGGCTACAACAATGTGTTCATCAAGAAAGATGATGAGTGGAAGGTAGCATCCCAAACAAATCACAGACTCTTTGAACTTTTGGTGATGTTCTTTGGCCTCACTAATAGCCTAGCCACCTTCTAAACCATGATGAATGACATCTTCCAAGATCTTATAGCAGAGGGTGTAGTATGTGTATATTTTGATGATATCCTCATTTATACCAAGATACTAGAGGAGCATTGATGGACAACTATTTTCCAGATGATGATTTTCTCTTCTGGGTTGAAGCTGATAGCTCAGACTTTGCCACTAGAGCTGTCCTCTCCCAGAAGTCAAAGGAGGATAGTAAGTGGCATTGTGTGGCATTCTACTCCAAGAGTCTCAATGCAGTAGAGCACAACAATGAGATTTATGACAGGGAGATGCTAGCTATCATTTGGTCATTTGACGAATGGCAACATTCTTTTGAGGATGCCAGGCATAAGTTTGAGGTATGGACAGATCACAAGAATCTAGAGTACTTCTAGACAGCCAAGAAGCTTAACTGCTGACAGGCCTGCTGGTTTTTATATCTGGCCAACTTTGACTTCTTACTGCATCACAAACCAGGACAGAGCATGGGCAAGCCAGATGTACTTCTTAGGTGGGCTGATCATGGTTCAGGAGGCAGTAACAATGACAATATCATCCTTCTGAATCCAGAACTCTTTGTGATCCATGCTCTAGAGAGTGTTGTTGGCCAGGGAGGAGAGGTGAGCATCCTTTGCAACATCTGATGAAGTAACTAAGAAGGCACCTAAATAAACATTGTAGCCAAGGCAGCCATGGCTTTGCATGCTTGACAGAGAGCTCAGGTGGAGACCATCCACACTGATGAGTGGTCCTTGGAGAATGGTCTTCTCACCTTTTGAGGATGCATTTATGTTTCCAACCTGCCAGAGCTTAGAAGGTGGATTGTTGAACAGCACCACGACTCTCAGATTGCAGGACTATGCCTACTTCATCCCTACACACACTACTTGCTCAGTCATGGGGTCTGCTAACTTGTACAGTGGCTGAGAAAACTGTCCCAATGTTTTAAACTTTTTGAAAGATGACATTGACGTGAAAGATTGGAAGTATCTAAAATTCTGGTTCAATCAGGTAAAATAGTATGGCATTGCAGCTACAAACTGCATCTTAGCTTATGTAATTTAAATCAAAACTGATGGAGTAATGGGCATTTTAAAATATTCACTCATTGGGACAATTTTTTGAGCATCTCTAATTTTGGTATTTAGTACTTTGTATGTCCTCCATTTGCCTTGATAACTGCTTGAATCCTTCTAGGCATGCTTTTTATCAGTCTTTGGCATACTTCTGCTGGTATTCCATCCCACTCCTTTGCAACCCTCTCCCACAATTCATGCACACCATGAGGTGTTTCATACTGCCTAAGCTGCTCCTTGAGGTACTCCCAGAGGTGTTCAATAGGGTTAAGATCAGGAGATTGGGCTGGCCACCAGAGGACATCAAAGTTGTTGTCTTCAAACCACTTGTTAGCCCTCTTGGAGTTGTGTTTGGGGTCATTGTCCTGTTGAAAGTAGCAGGCACCCTCCTCCATCTCCAATTTTTCAAAGCTCTCCTTTGCTCCATCCTCCAAAATTTCACAGTACTGCTCTGCATTCATGATCCCCACCACCTCTACCAGCTTTTTCTACCCTATTCCAACCCATACAGCCCCATACTATGAGATTATTCCCTCCTCCATGTTTCACAGTAGGTGTAGTAGTTTGGTTTGAAATGCCTTCTCCTTTTAGCTTCCACACATACTGCTTTCCATCTGACCCAATCCTGTTAATCTTTGTCTCATCAGTCCACAACACTCTTTTCCAGTCTTCTACAGTCCAGTTTTGATGCTCTTGAGCCCATTTAAGTTGTAGTTGCCTATGTCTAGCTTTGAGCATAGGAACTTTTCTCTTTGTAGCAGACTGGTACCCCTCCTTCTTCAGCACATTCCAGACAGTCTGAGGAGAGACAGGATTGGAAATGATGTTGTTGATAAAATTGGTGGCCTGAACAG
>JAGGAP010000372.1:0-30293 GCA_017657235.1 Termitomyces sp. T73sscA | reverse complement strand
TGGAGATTGGATACCTCGATACACGGGTGATTTAAGGAAGTTGTTCGAAGTCACTTTTGGACATGCTCCTTCCCCAAGTATTCAGCTCGCTTTCTCCCTATGTTTCAATATACTTGGGATACTTTTGATGACAACTTACCTGCCTTGAAGGAGAAACGAATTGATGGCTGGAATTTGACAACGCCTTATTTTGTCGCATACATACATAAAGTATCCTCCGGCACTGGAGAAAATTTATTTACTGAAGTTTGTCGTGTTGAATGGAACGTCACCTGCTTTGAAAAAATCGACAACATTTTCCGTCAGTCGAGGTTTGTCTACCAAGCTATTATGCAGATAGCCCAGGCTGGGATGATAGACAATATGCCTAAAAACTTTCCTGAAAAACCCTCTGTTTGTGACCATTGTATCCTCAGTAAATAAGCTCAAATGCCAGTACCAAAGAAACAAGAGGAGGAGTTTGGGAATAAGGCAACAAAGAGGCTAGAAAAATTTAGATGGACCTAGCAGCTGTGGCATCCCATACTGGAAATCTCTATATTATGAACATTGTCAACAATTACTCAAATAAACCATAGTCTATTCCCCTTAAAAGCAAAGCAGATGTGTTCAAAGAACTCCAGGCATGGGTATTAGCTCGCAAAAATAAAACTGGTGAAAAACTTTGAATTTTACATACTGGAAAGGATGGGGAACTCAATAGCAAAAATCACAAGGCATGGTATAAGTCAAAAGGAATAACCCCCAAAGTAGGTGCACTATAAACCTTGGCTCATATGGGCTGCATGAAAAGGATGCACCAAACCCTCATGAGTAAGGCATGGTCAATGCAAATAGCTTCAAAGTACCCCACCTACCTTTAGAACAAATTTTACCTAACTGCCACCCACCTGCATGGGAAGACAAAAAACTCCATCGAAAATAACAATACACCAGATAAGCTGTGATCCAGAGGAAGCCAGATTATTTATACCTTTGAAAACTTAGTTGCTGTGCATTGATGAACCTAAAATTGTACCAAGTGCTGTCTGGGTAGGCAGCAACTTAATGCAAGAGTTCCAAACAGGTCCCAGAAACTTGCTGTAAAATTTGAAGCCTATTGGATATAAACAAGCTATATACTGTCAGTTGCTAGAAAAAGTTGGCAAGAAACACTAAGGTATGGTAGCAAGAAAAGAGAGGTGCTTAGCTATATAGAGCTACTAAATTCTAGCCGTAGGTGCTAGGCACAAAGATTTGTAAGCAAGATGCTAAAGTGTTAGCAGTATAAGACTAGAGGTGCCCATATGGCACTGTGCAAGCTAAGAGAAGAGGCACTAAAGAGCAAGCACCAAGAGAGAGGAAGAAATGCTAAGACAACTTAGAGATGAAATAGTTGATGTTTTCAAGCCATCCATCAAACAGTTAGTGTGACATAAATGATGCAGGCTGTCAATCTAGTCGAGGCTTTTAGCCTTTCATCAAATGCTAGTTTTGATGTATCAAAGATGGTGGAAGCTGTTAGCATGGGAGGCTGCCTACTATCTAGGCAGCAAGGCAGGAGTATTGTGACTTAGCATGTGATGCATCATGTGACTTTGGCATGTGAGAGATAAACATTGTCTATGATTTGTTGGGAATGATGGGCAGCAAAGCAGGAGTGGCATGGCAAGAGCAGGGGCAAGTGACCTAGTCACATGACTCATTGGTGGGCTGTTAATTAGCATATTGCTGGCTGACAGTAGTTGATAAGGACTCAAAAATATTACTAAGTCCCAATGTGAGAACTATCCTGAATCTTTGGCTCTTTCTGCATAGGAGTCTTTGAAAGGCTCATCATCTTTCCTCAACTGAAATTTTGACTGTTCCCAGTCAACCAAATGCTAAGTATTACATGACTGCGCTTCCACAGTCTGTGCACCAATGTCAGAGGTATAAAGATGTTGGTGCACTATTGAAGCCTTTGACCTATCCCTCTTCTCTTGTTCTAAGGCACCTTCTTTTTACTAACCCAATTTAGCCCTGTCTTCTCAGTCCTTTCCCCATCTCTCTCTGGCATTGCCAATGCTTGGCTGATTGCCTCAACCTTTGTTGCCAAAGCCAACATGTTTTTAGCATGGATTGAGGGGGTTGGCATAGAGGTAGTGAAGGGAGTAGTGATGGGAGTAATGCAGCTGTATGAGCAATGGCTGGCAATCCAAGTATATGGTGTTTCTTGGGATTGTGAGTCGGAGGTGTGAAGTTGGTGCAAGGTGAGGTATGTTGATAATGCTGGCATGCCATAATTGGCACCTTTTGGCTGTTTTGTAAGTTTTTTTTTTATCTTTCTTACTCCACTATTAACTTTTTACATGATATCCTAGGCACCCCCTGCCATCCTTACTTTTGAGAACAAGCTAGAGGCACTTTTGTCTGGGGAGCTGCTAATGCTGGTGAGCTCAAGTCATCAATTGTACATTTCCTTTTCATCAATTCTGTAGCTATGGTCTGACCTGTTACCAAGGAGTTGAAAAGAAGTCCTGGTGCCACTTATGAACCAGAATGTAGAGCAGGTTGGCCAAGAAAGAGTTAGTAGATGCTGAGAAGCAGCAGCTGAGAGAGCAGCTAGCAGCAAGAGCTAGCATTCCAGAAGAGTTGGTTGAGGGGGCACCAGCAACAACTAGCAGTTGTGCCATTGGAGAAGTTGGCAACAGGAGAGAGAAGCAACAGGAGGTCTTGGTGCCAACCACTCTCAAGCAGTTGCCTGCTATTGCTATAAAGGTCCACATAGCAATAGCAGTACAAACAGACACCTCAGTGAAGCCTATAGCTTTGAAGAAAAAGATAAGCTAATAACCTCTTTTTTTACTGTTGTTGCTAAGAGTCTTAATTAGTCTTGCAAGGGTGATGGCCCCCACTATGTAGTAAGTTATTATCTTTTAGGTATTCTAGCAACTAACAGCCTGGTGCAGGTGCCAATACAAACAAGTTTTTCTGATGCAGAGCTGAAGGGCCTCTTGGCAATACATTGCTAAGAGGCTGTACTGAATACAGGGATGGAGGCAGGGGTGGTGATGACAGAGATGCATGGCAAGAAGTTCATTGTCCAGGAGGTGCGATAAGACTTCAAAGATTGGTATGGAGCAGTAAATAGTAATGTTACTTCCTAGCAACTGTTGGCTAACTTATTTCAGTGCAATAGATGCTGGAGGGACAATAACCCAGAAGAGTGCTAGTACCACACTGGCGCTCCTCCTTGCTATTGGTGCAGAGCCCTTAAGTGCACCTGCACTATGGATGGTGCCAAGACCTGCAAGCACAGCAATGTTTCTGACTCTGTTGTCAAGTGCACCTTCAAGCAGGCGGTAAGGGTTAGGAGGGCACAGGAGTTTGTGGAGGTGCAGAGGGCAGTAGTCACAGCAGGCAGGGCTACAACTATTGGAGTGGAGAGTCTTGCCTTGCCAATGCAACAAGGCAATGCATCAGCAAGTGTGGATAGTACAAGCAGCAAGCTGAATAGTAAGGCAAGGAAAGTACAGCTGTGGACAAGTAAGAGGGCTATTGCTGCAGGCAAACAGAAGGCTCTCCCTTTCTTCAGCAAAGCAGAGGGCAAGAAGAAGCAGGTGAAGATTGCTGTGGAGTTGCCAGCAGTAGTGGAAGGGGAGATGGATGATTTAAAGAGGGCACTAGTGGCAAGCAGAGTGTTGCCAGTAGTAGACATGTCTGGAGCAGATCCCAGTCATCTGAGGTAAGTAATTTTAATGTTATTACTTATGCTGAGCTGAAGCTTGCTTTGGTAGGAGCCCATTCTCTAGTGCCCTCTTGCTAATGCAGGTTGATGAAACAGAGCAGAAGGGCCTGAACAACAAAAATACAGCAGGGGAGACCAAGAAAGGGTAGGATGGTGACATGGGCTCCAAGTCTCCTCAGCAGTGAGAGTGGCTATCAGAGTGGGGCAGCAACAATTCTGCAGTGATTGAGCTGTTGCCAAGTGTTAACTAGGGGGACTTAATGCCTCAATGGTGTATAGTTGCTAGGATGAGTATTCTATTTGTTTGGTGAACTAGACTCAATGTTTTAGTTTGACCCCCAGTGGATGGCACTGCTTATGCTCCACATCATAGGCACCAATACACTCTGGCTGGAGGAGAGATTGCTGCATTCTGTGGTGCCCCTCCATCCTGCCACCAATCTGGAGCACATGCAAGCATGTGCCCAGGCAATGCTGGTGCTATTCGGCAAGGAGAGGGAGGCAGTTAAAACAGAGCTGGCAGCAGTGCAACACTGGGCTAACATCTTGAAGCAAATAGTGACCATCTTGAAGAAGTACTTGGAGAATGTGGCCAATGCACTGGAGTAGCAGGAGGAGAACCACATAGAAGAGGGTGACCTCCTTCCTCTTTATAACTCCAGCTTGCTGCCAGATAGCCCTTAGATGCACTGGAACAATTTTGAAACTATGTCATTAGTCATAGACATTTAAAATTGCATTGTAGACATATTGTAAACTGTAGCTTTTTGTAACTCAATAAACTCCCTCTTATATGTCTGATTGGAGTTGTGATAAGAAAAAGACAAATATAATAAGAAAAACATCTATAACATATAGCAAGATGCAAGCTTGTAAGTATTAAGAAGGAGAAAAAACCTTAGCAAGTAGTGAACTTCAACAAAATTTGATATAAGGGGAAATGCTCAGTAAATCATCATAGTGGAAAACTCTTGGCAAAGAAAAGGCTTGCGCAAAGCAGCAAGTGCCAGTAGACACTGCTGCTGCAGCTAGGTATAGAAGGTGCAGCAAGAAAAGTAGTATCTGTAACATATGATAAAATAATAAGCAGCAAGATCAGAGTAAAGTAGTCAATAAATTCTTAGCATGGATGTGTATTAATTGTTCTCTTCTTCAGGCAGCAAGTCATCATCATCAAGGAGGTCTATTTTTTCCAGCTTACAAAGTTTTGCAGTGTTTATATCAAGGATGTCTAGCATTAAGAGGATATGTTTTTATACTAAATAGGGGAGTAGGTGAAAGGCAGCAATAGGTCTGTGCAAAACTGATCCATCTAGTTCACAAAGAACGTAAGCACCTCCACAGTTTTTAGAGATAACTACCAAAGGTCTAAAATAACAAGGGTGCATCTTCTTGTTATGCATGGTTTCAATTTTGGAATTTCTCATCAGTACCAGGGATCCACAGCAGAAGTTGTAGTTATAGATGGTGGTGCTGTAGTCAGTTCCAAACCTTAGTGCTGCTTGGTGCTTAGTGGCAAAGACAGTTTTATAAAGGCATGCCAGGTCTTCTTGGTGGCATTGTAAGTCTATAGCTTGCTAGGCAATGAGGTCAGTAGTCAACAATATGCTGTTTGGGGCTTGCTGAAGGTATGTAGCCTCAATAATGTTGGCAGGCAGAAGTAGGTGAGTACTACTAGTTGTTGCATAATATATAAATACCCTATATGCTTACAAATTGTAACTCATTCTGACCAAGAATTTTGAGTAGGTTGCCTTACTCTATCATGATTCATCACTATCAACTGCTTTAAAGAGTGCTTGCCACACATCAAAGTGCAGTCTTTTGACCAAGCCATTAGCATGTTTGTTATATCTAGAGATGTAAATGTGATAGAGGTTGTATTTCTTGGCAAGGTAGGCAAGAGCTTTTATAATGGGGGCACTATTGTCAGTGACTATTTCTCTTAATGCACCCCAATGGCAAATGACATCTTCAAATAACCACTTAGCAATAGCCTCTGTGTTTTCTCTTTGTAATATTCTAAACAAACCAAAGAACAACACCCTTGGATGATATACTTGAAACAACTAGATTTGGGCATATGCATAGTATCAATATATATTTTGCTGAAGAGGAGTGCAGGCATAGCAACTGTAAGCAGTATAAGGAGCTGCTGCGTTTGTTGAATTTAGCAGAGATAGCAAGTCTTGACATACTAAGCAATGTCAGCATATACATGCAGCCATCAGAATTGTTTGGTAAGAGTGGTATATGTCACAAAAAGACCACAGTGGCCTAGTTTGTCATGCATAGTGCATAGGATTTGAAGGCAACTGTGAGGCTTGATGACCAACTTGTATGTGCCATTACAATAGCGACACTATAGGCAATCATTGCTAAGGAAGAAGTAGGTAGCATAGTGAATGAAGCAGGAGTACTCATTGTCACCAAAGCCAAGAGGTTGCTTAAGGTCTTCAAGCCAACATTAGACCAGTACTAAGCAACAGTCCTCAGCAACAGCCTTGTTGGTATAGAGCATGGCATCATAGGTGAAGTTATAGGAGTCTTCCCCTAATGGCTGGGGTTCTTCCACTGTTCTAACTATTGGCAACTGTCCTTAGTTGTAAGCAACCAGTTCATCAGTATAAAAGGTAGTGGGAGCAGCAAATAGTTCAGGTCTGTAAGGGACAATAGGGTGTAAGAGAGAGTTGGTAGAAGGCTTGTTGGTGTGGAGTAAGCAAATTAGACGCTGAATTATATGTACAAATCCATGGAGTCAGTTGATCCAGTTGGCAAAGCTTTTATTGTTGACAAGATCAGGAGGGGGGTTGCCAGGTTGTGGAGGTCACTTAGAAAGCCCATCAGATCCATGGAAGGTACCTTTGATGTGTACTAGTTCAAAATAGAACATGAGAATAGCAACTACCCATCTATTCATGCTAGCAAATGGCTGTATATCAGAATTCTGCAGCCTTGGCACCTACATTGTCAATGAAGCTAAGAATATACTGGGGGAGTTCTGACTGAAGAATGAAGGTGATGTCATTGTGGAATATGGGTATGGAGTTGGTCCATCCCATTGGCAGGGTAACTAGGTGCAAAGCATCAAAGAGGGTCTGAAAGGTAGTAAGGTTGTGTGAGGCAGAGTTAATAAGGTGTTCATCATAGCTGATGTAAAGGTCTAGCATAGCACTACAGATCTTGCTGGCAAAGGACTCAGCAATGTGGTCAGAAAAAGGCAGCATACTAGAGTGATGAATTGTGACCCTATTTAGTGGTTCCAAACTATAAACTATATGAAGGTTACTATTTTTCTTGAAAATGCAAAGCCATCTAGAGCGGTAGGTGCTGTTGGAGAGTTCATAGATGCTAGCCTCAATTTTGGCACAAATGATCTTACAGACCTTGTCTTGCAGGCTGGGCAGTATTGGTCTATTGTGTTCAGTCCAGGGCACATGAAGAATAGTTGGAATTACTATCAATGGAAAGAAATCTGTGCTGAAGCTGCTATGCTCAGAGTCTTCTCAAGCAAAAGCTTGATTGTGCTTGCCCATCAGGTTGCTAAGAACATTGAGTTTGTTGGTAGTAAGGAAGCTCATATGGTGATTAGCAAGGAACCATTGGCAATGCTCTGTAGTAAAGCATCCAGTTGGCAAGAAGGCAGGGAGGTTGGGGTCAAGTGTGGGTAAGTCAGCAAGGAGATCACCAAGGATATAGTATTTGATGCAGAAGTCTTCAAATATACTGCTAGTGACTGGCTTAGTCTTTAACATGACTGGCTTGTACTTCTTTTTGACCTGTACCTCTTTTTTTTTAGGAGGATTAGCATCCACATGAGTAGAAACACTTGTAGAATTGTCTGTAGGAGTATGGAGTGTGGTAAGTCCAAGAACAGCAGGGGAATGAGTATTAGCAAAGGTGGCAAGGTATATATTGGCAGACATATAGGAGGCAAAGGCATCAGTCACAGTAAGGTATAAGTAGGCCAGAGATGAGTCAGCAATAATCTGTACATGTTTAAGGTCTTTACTAGAGGCAGGTGCATTAGTGCTTGTATCAAGAAATAGGAAAAGTACTTCAGGATCAAGATATGCAATGGAAAGAATATTTACAAGACTACTTTAATAGTTATATTCAAGCGCTAGCACTACATCTCCATAATCATCATTGTCAATTACTTCCTTGATTGCAACTGAAAAGACACAAAAGCAGGGTCATCATAGTGGCAAAACTGGTGTTTTTTGGTGTACTGGAAATCCTTGGCATATTGATTACAATGGTGACCTCTTGGAAAAGTTGGCACAGTGTGCCTAACACCACTATTGGGGTCACTAATGGTAATAGTAGTCTCATCATTAGTAAGGATAGTGACCATGGATCATGCCAAGACATTAAAGGGGCATCCAAGTAATAAATCATAGGCTAGTGATTGCAATATGTGGATTTGCAGATAGAAAATTAGATTGCCAATAGTGCATGGCATGTTCTTAGCCAAACTCAGCAACTTGTTGACAGTGCTATTAGCAGATTGCATATTTAAAACAATGGAGGAGTCATATATAAGTCCTAGGTTGTTGGCAACCTCTGCCACTATAGATATAATCTGGCTGCTACTGTCTACGATAGCTTCTACTTCACTCTTGTTATTAATAGTCATTATAATGGACCTTATGGCTTGAGAACCATGTGCACAGGTCAGTATTGCAGGGTCTTGTCCTGAATCAACAGATTTGGGTAAGTTTTAACAGGGTCAATAGAAATGGTGTTTAGAAGTTGGTTGGTGGAAAGAGAGACATAATCGGTGGCAAGGATTGCTGGTGGGTCATTGGCAGTGAATTCTAGCAAGGCATTGTTGATTTCATTTATTTTGGTGAGGGCCATTGCTAATAGTCTCCTAAGTGTGACAGCTATCTTTACCTGATTTTTTATGTCTGGCACAATAGAGCATAGCTCTTCTACCAACAGAGTTACTAGAGTTGACATCATGTGGCTAAATACATGGTTAGGGCATGGCAAAATTTTATTGAATGGGAGCGGCAGTAGTTGAGTAATCCAGCATAAGAGTGAAGGGGCAGCTGAGCAACAGGGGGTTCTGGAGTGCTAGGCACAGAGTTGGCAATGTGTGCAGCAGGAGTTGGCAGTGGGGCAGCAGTGGCTAGCCCAGACATAGGCTTGTAGTTTTTTAAAGGTTGCTTAGGCTGTTTCAATTCTATGCTATCAAAGACCTGATTTTTGAGTGCATCAATTTCTTATTGTAACAAAGCAATGCACTCTTAGCAGGAAAAAGCAGGATAGTTAGTAGCAATGTCAAATAGCAAGATCTCATGAATGAGTTGTTGCTGGAAGGCCTAGTTGGTAGTGGTGCTAGCAGCTGTGGTTGTTAAAGTGTTGGGGTTATGCTTGTGCCATTCATCTATGCGTTTCTGATAGGACTTCAGTTCAAAGTAGTTGGGGATACTAGCACCCATCAGCATGATGACCTTGCTATCAGTGGCATAGTGCACACATCCTTGGCAGATGTACTGCTCCAAGATGGCACAGCAGCCTTGCATCATAGTATGACCTAGTTCTCCACAGAAGTGGCAAAGATTGCTAGCACTGGAGTTATTGTTGCTGCAAGAAGTGGTAAGGCTGGTGGATATCATAGTCTTAATACACAACATGGCATTAGCAACAGCAGTATTGATTGCCGCACTGATAGTGGTGTCAACATCTTTTCTCTTGACAGAGGCCTTGGCAGGGATGAGTAATAAAGGGGTTATAGTAGCAGCAGGTGCCAGCAATATTGCCCTAGCATATGGCCTACTTATAGTAGTATCAGTACCTTTGAATATCCAATTTCCAGCATTATAAACATTGCCCACATTGTATGGTTCTTCAGAGTGATGCATGGATTCCACAATCTCTAGCCACCTAGCAATTTGAGCCCATAGCAACATGAGGATTCCTAGTTGGAAGAGATGTCATTCTTTATTAATATATAGCTTGCCATTCTGAAGCAGCCATCTAGTGACCTTGGTAAATTCCCTATAGTAAGTAGAAAATGACCCCAGATTATAGATCTCACTGTCAAAAGTGTCTTGAACAGGTTTTTAAAGTTTATTAAGCATGTAGCAGGTAGATTCTTCAGTGCTAGGGTAAAGCCTAATTACTGCTGCCTTCTAGTCAGCATAGGTAGTAATGCCTGCTACATCTGCAGCAAGCAGCTGGCCATTGGCAATAGCAGTGCAAAAGTAAATTCCAGCAGACTTGTCCAGGTTTCAGCAGTGTTGTACAATACATATTGGGCAGCATATTCTTTCATCTGGGTGTGGTTGGTAATGTTACAGTTGCAAAGGAGGTATTCCAACACTTTGAAGTACTAGAAGAGCTCTCAGGGCTTGGATTCATTCCATTTGAGGATGGAGAAGTGGTTGCAAGATGGCATACATTGGACAGGTTCCATAGTGGGTAGCTTGGCAATGCTGACAGTGAGTGAAGGTGTTAAGAGCAGCAAGAGTATTGAGACAACAGGAGATGGCAATGAGTGGGTAAGTAGTGGCAACGGTAAGCCTTTAAAGAGGTCTTCAAGTGGTGTCAAAGGAGATGGTAGCATCCAACACTGGACAATAGCAAGGGATGATCTAAGCTGATGGTTGGAAGGAAGGTTGTATTCTAGTGAGTATAGAAAGAGGTCTGGAATGTCATCAACAGTAAGGTTGGCAACAGCTGCTTCAAGTTTGTTAGCAAGACTATGCAGCAAGGCTTCTGGAACACTGCCATCAATGGAGTGCCTCCTCTCCCTCTCAAAACTCTCATTCACGGCATAACCTGGCTTAAGCATGGCGCCTACCTCCTTGAGCTTGACATGCCGGAGTCTGCAAAGCGCTTCTGCAGCTATGCCCACAACCCCGTCTAGGGACTGGCCAAAACCTGCCTAGGCAATTCAGCACAAGTTATTGACAAGGCTCACACCCTTATTGTCCAGTTTGCCCCCTGCAGTGGGATCTTTGATCCCTCCAATGAAGAGGACATAGCAACATTTGAGAGCAACAATGGCCTCCCAAACGGATGCATCACGTTGGCCTCGTAGCTGAAGAGAGTTGACCGCCATCACTCAAAGCAAACTGTAGCCTCCTTCAAGGTCTGCTGCAACTCGGCACACACTGCCAACCACCTCTTGCGTGAATAGGTATACATTGCAGGCCATCATGTGATGGTCTGCAAGGATATCCGCAAGCCCATCCACTGTAACCAATGCCAGGAGTATGGGCATATTCGCGTTAACTGCAGAAATGCTGAACGCTGCTCTCACTGTGCTGGCACAGATACAGACCACACTTTTGATAACTGTCCCTCAGAGACTGCCATCCACTGTGCCTCTTGTAGGCCAGACTCTAATCACACGAGTTCATCTCGCAACTGTCCGATCTTCCAGAAATGCTGTAATGACCTGGACACTCGTTATCCTGAGAACAGCATGCCCTATTTCCCAACAGGCAATCTGAGCACCTGGGTCCTCAACCCCAAAAAGATCTCTATTTCACCTCCAGCACCCACTCCATGGGTCAGCCAAGCGGCAGCTCCTGAGCCCCCAGGCACTGGTCGTTACCAAGTTGCTCTGACGGACATTTGGAAAACCGGCTGCAAGGCCACTCCCACACCCCGCTCCAACGTTTCTACCATACCCTCTCAATGAGAACCCAAGGGAGCGCTCTGACACACCTACGAGTCTGGCAGCAAAATGTCAGGAAGTTGAATGCCGCCCAGAAGGCCATGCTGGCAGCAGCACACCCAAATGACTGGGACATCCTTGCTCTGCAGGAACCATACCTCAATGGGCTAAGCAATACCTGGGCGAACACCCACTGGGTAGCCCACTACTCCTGTCTGCACAGACAAGACGGGAGCAGCTGGACTTGCTCAATCTTGCTTGTTAATACTAACATTTCTGCAGATCTTTACTCCTTCCTGGATGTCCTCTCATCGGATGTCACTGCAGCCCACTTCAACGGGGACTCTGGCAACCTCACTCTTTTCAATGTTTATAATGATTGCACTAACAACAACAGCCTTACAGCCCTCTCATCCTTCCTTTCCTCCAACTTCCCCTCGGTCTGCTCCTCCCCCAACGACCACATGCTCTAGCTTCAACAGACACCACCCCATGTGGGATCCGTCAAGAACCGCCACCTCAATTCATCTGAGGATGACTTGTGTGTCCTCCTATGTCTACTGGGGTCTTATCACATGGAGCTTGCCCTCCCCCCAGGGCTCCCCACCCTTCCCACATCTCAGTACCACTGGACACTGCCTGACAATGTCTGGCACCGTGATAATGGCATGGACCCCATTGTGTCTTGCAATGTCAAACCCTCTCTATGCCCTCCTGTTACTGACCACCTCCCAGTCGTGACAATCATTGAACTGCCCTTGCCACGCTCACCCCGTGCCCTGCACAAAAACTTCCATGAGGTCGACTGGAACATGTTCAACGCCTCTCTCAAGGAGAAGCTCGCCACCTGCTCCTCTGCCCACATTATCACCTCAAAGGAGGACTTTGACTCCAGAGTCAAGTTGCTAATGGCAACACTTCAGGAAACTATTGCGGATGATACCATTGTCCCCCTTAGTAACTCCTGCCCTCACACCAAGCGGTGGTGGTCCAAAGAGCTAACGGCTCTGAAACGTGAACAGGGCAAAGCAAACAGGCTTGCATACAAATTTCATCATATTGCTAACCATCCTGCTAAGGCTGAGGCTCTGCGCCTCTTGCAGCTCATGGCGGATAACATACACAAGGGCGAAAGAGGACTGCTGGGTCAAATAGTTGGAGAACATTGATGCCCGACAGATATATATAGCGAACAAATATGTTGTCTGTGAGCTTACTGACATGTCATGCAACAGGGTCTCCAAGCTCCAGATAGAATGGGAGGGTGAGCTCTCCTGGGCCACGTCTAACATGCAGAAGGCCAAGATCTTAGCTAAGTCTTTATTCCCACCTCCCCCCCTGTCCTCTTGTGTTCCTTGCCTATCCCAAGCCACTGCCCAGCATCCGGTTCTTTAACTGGAAGCACATCTTAGATGCCATCGCTAAGCTGAAGCCCTACAAAGCACCAGGTCCTGACGGGATCCCCAATATTGTGCTGAAGCAATGCGCAGATGCACTCCTTGACCACTTATACTTTATCTTTTGTGCAGTATTTGAACTTGATGTCTACCATGACAGTTGGCTCATTTCCACTACCCTCATCCTCCGCAAGCTGGGAAAGCCCAGCTACAAAGTAGCCAAGGCCTACCGCCTGATAGGGCTTCTCAACACCATTGGGAAGCTCTTATCAACCATTGTCGCCGCTGATCTTTCTTTCCTTGCAGAGAAACACAACATGTTCCCCCCAGGACAATTTGGAGGCTGACCTGGATGCAACACGACCAACGCTATGCACACCATGGTCTCTAAGATCAAGGATACATGGTGCTTGGGCCAAGTGGCTGCCGTGTTATTCCTTGACATCCAGAGAGCATTTCCCAATACTGTCCGTGATCAGCTAATACACAACATGCACGAACGTGGCATCCCAGAATGCTATGTCAAGCTTACCCAGCGGATGCTAACCAATAGGAAAACGAGACTCAAATTCAACGACTCCATCTCCAACCCATTTGATGTCCGGAATGGCACTACCCAGGGCTGCCCCTTCGCCATGATGTTTTATGCCTTCTACAACATGCCTCTGATACAAGTAGCACCTGAAGGCTCCAAGTCCAAACAAACATCTGGCTTCATTGACGACACTATGTTCCTAGCCACGGCAAAAACCCTGTCAGCATGCCACAACATTCTTGCTGACATGATGCACCGCCCCGGCAGAGGCTTCGACTGGTCACTAACCCATAACTCTCCCTTCAAACTATCAAAATTGGCCCTCATGAACTTTCCATGCACCCCCCACGACAACATGCCTGACGACCTCACCCTCTCACAGGCCAACCCCAATGGCATGACCACCGCACAGCAAGTTGAGACTGTGCCCACATACAAGTACCTGGGCGTAGTCTTCAACTCTAAACTACGGTGGTCTGCTCACTGTCAGAAGGTCTCTGCCCAGGCTACTTGGTGGTCACTCCAGGTGATGCGTCTCTCGCAAACGTCTGGTGGCATGCCACCACACCGCGTCTGACAGCTCTACAACACCATTGCAGTTCCTGCCATCACATATGCAGCAGATGTTTGGTACACTGGCATATACGACTCCCCCTCCAGCAAAAAAGAGATTGGGATCTGTAGCAATTACTAACAAACTGATTCCTTTCCAGAGACGCGCTGCCAAAACAATCACCGGAGCACTGAGCACCACGGCGGGTGATGTACTGGATGCCCACACATACCTACTACTCATTGAACTCCTGTTCAAGAAGATCCTCTACAGGGCCGCGGTACGTCTTTCCTCTTTACCCCGCTCCCACCCCCTACACCTCCCTGTGCGTAAGGCTGCTTGGCAATTTGTTGCTAGGCACCTGTCAGGTTCCGCTGACCACGGGGGCTCAGTCCACTGGGCAAATACCTTACGTGGTGATCACCATGTCCACAGATGCAGAGCACCGGTAGGGCTTGAAGCATGGGAGACCAAAGTGGGGTGGGAGCGGTATGTAGGGGAGTGCCGGTAGCGCTGGCGAGTAGGCAAGTGCTGGAGAGGGTGGAGGACGAGTCCCGGGAGTAGGCGCAAGTCCTGGGAGTACAAGAGGATGGAACGAGCGAGCGCCAGTGAGCGAGCAAGTCCCGGGGTTCAAAGAGATAACAGGGGCAGGGACTTAGCGAGTCCCGGGGATGAAATCAGAGACGCGGGGATGAAATCAGAGACGCGGGGGTCAAGCGGGCCAAAAGGGGAAAGGGTCAAGATAAGATAAAGGGAAAGGGAACAGGCTGAGATGAGGAGCTGGGGACAGAGGAGCCAAGAGAACTTAGAGTAGAAAGGGAGAGAAGAAGCAAATAGAATAGATTAGAGGACGAGACAAGTAGAGATGAGGCAGGGAGACGATATGAGACGAGTACGATAAGAAAAGAAGCAAGTAGAAATGACAAGACCAGGATGCATGAGAAAATGAAATAGAGACAAAAACACAACAGAATGATACAGGGTTATGGTAATATCAAGACTAGAGTACTACTTACTACTCTACGACTTATATACTACGCAGTAGGTAGGCCCCGGGGCTCAGGCCCAGGTTCCAGTGGCGGAGTGCGGCACCGGGGCTTGGGGTGAGACCCGGGGGCCGCATGGGGCAAGGTTGAGACATGTCGCGCAGCATGGAGGTCTCGTACTGGAAACGCATAGACACACAGCGGTGGAGCGGTGAGGAGGGAACAGGAGTGGGGTGTGGCGTGTGGAGGTCAGGTCGGTAGTAATGCGTGATCGTGATGTGTAATGCATAATGGGGGTCTCAGCATGGGCCAGAGGTGACAGGTGATGCCGGCGCTGATGTGGCAGTCACGGTGGTGATGGCCAGGGGATGCCGCAAGTGGCGGTGGCTGTGGCGGTGATGGCCGGTGATGGCTGGTGATGGCCGGGGATGCCGCAAGTGGCGGTGGCTGGTGGCGGTGACAGGTGGTGATGGGCGGTGATGGCCGGGGGCTGCCGAGGAGGCTGGCTGGGTAGCAGTCCAGGCCCGGGGCAGTCGTGGGGGTTGTTTTGGGAAGGGTTGGAGTCCCAGGGCTGGGGCTGAGTCCCGGGGCTAGGGGCTGAGTCCTGGGGCCAGGGGCTGAGTCCCGGGGCCAGGGGCTGAGTCCCGGGGCCAGGGGCTGAGTCCTGGGGCCAGGGGCTGAGTCCCGGGGCCAGGGGCTGAGTCTCGGAGGTCGGTAGCGGGTTGTGACAGCACCGCTCCCCCTTGCACTACCTCTTTCATGTTACAGGGGTCAACCCCAAGGCGATCAAGACTATAAACCCAGTCCAGAGGCGCCCCAACTACTCCTCCTCCTTCTCTGTCACGATTGAGGATGACAAGGAATCAGCCCTTGCGGCAGCCTCGTCTATATTCTCCTCTATACCTGCCGCCATCTACTGTGATGGATCAGGCTTCGAGGGGGAAATAGGAGCCTTGGCGGTACTATACATTGACTGTGTAGAAACCCGACACCTCTGCTACCACCTAGGCAGTGACTCTGAACATACCACTTACGAAGCTGAAGCAGTAGGAGTGCTCCTTGCACTTCACCTACTGACCTCCTTGACCCACAGCATTCCTGCATGTGCCGTAGTCAGTAGTGACAGTCAAGCTATGCTTAAGGCCTTACTTAACCAGCACCTCTACCCCTCCCACTATCTTCTAGACCACATACACTCTGCCACCAAGCAATTGCACACCAAGACCGACCACCTACAATGCACCTCAGAACAGCGCCGAGCAACATGCAGCAGTGCTGGGTGGAAAGACCAAACCCACAATGTCATTGACCTACAACTCCACTGGATGCCAGGCCACGTTGGCTTCCTACCCAATGAGCATGCAGACAAACTGGCAAAGATGGCCTCCCAAGGGCATACTAGCAACCCCAAGACCCTACCCGCACTCCTCAGAAAGTTGCCCCTTCCAATCAGCATCAGTGCAACGTGGCAAACAGCCTTGACTTCTCTCACTACTACATAGAAATCGCAATGGAAACAATCTTCCCGATACTCCAAGAGCCACATAATTGACCAGTCCCTCTCCTCAAAACAATACCTCCGCCTGGTTCAATCCCTCGACCAAAAGCATTCAGCCCTCCTCACCCAGCTCCAGACCCACCACATCCCACTCAACAGCTACCTATTCTGCATCCAACGCTCCAAGACACCTGTCTGCCCCTACTGCGGAAACCTCATGGTCGAGACAGTCCAACATGTTCTATTCAAGTGCTGACACTATCAATTTGAATGCCACTACTATCTACGGTGTAAACTCCATCAAAAAGCTGAGTCAACCTCCTACCTCCTCACCGCCTCAGATGCACTAGAAAAAGGCTTCTGGAAGCTAGAGTGAGCTTGGCTAAGGGATGAAAAGTGAATGGGAAGAACCAGGCAGTTGCATAAGCAAGCAAGGCCTAGAGGCAGAGCAAGTAACTGGTGGAATTCTATCCTATGAAAACCCCTCATGGTGGGCTCCAATTTGATGAACCCAAAATTTAGCCAAGTGCTGTCTGAGTAGGCTGCAACTTAATCTTTTTGGGCTAGTTTTGCAAGAGTCCCAGACAGGTCCCAGAAACTTGCTATCAAAATTGAAGCTTGTTGGATATAAACAAGCTATAAATTGTTAGTCACCAAGGAACATCAGCAAGAGATGCCAAGTTCTGGCAGCAAGACAAGAGAAGTACTTAGCTATGCAGAACTACTAATTCCTAGCCATAGGTGCTAGGTGCAAAGATTTATAAATAAGGTGTCAAGGCATTGGCAATGTAAGACTAGAAGTGCCTATATAGCATGGCACAAGGACTTGAAGGAATAAAGTTGCTTAGAGATCTAAACTCTAGTAAAAATAGTGGGCAGAAATGGGTATAATTTCTTTCTTGTCTCATACTAACAAAAAGTAAAGTATTTATACAAAATAAGGATGGCAAACTTGTCAAAGTTGCCAAGGGCATAGGCAATAGTTAGAAGTAATATGTGAGAAAAAGGTAAATAGAAAACCATGAATTATACTAAATTTGCAAAAATGAAAAAAGTCCAAAAATAGAAGCATTGGCAGACTTTTGCCAACCATTACTTCATCAAGCTAGTTGTTGTGGAGAAATGTTATCAAAGATATATTGCCAAGAAGAGGCTAAGCAAGGCATCAGCAAACTCTGAAACAGTTGATGTTTTTAAGCCATCCATTAGATGGTTAGTGTAACATAAATGATGCAGGCTGTCAATGCAGTTGAGGCTTCTAGCCTTTCATCAAATGCTAGTTTTGATATATCAAAGATGGTGGAAGCTGTTAGCATGGGAGGCTGCCCACTATTTAGCAGAGGTGGCAGGCAACAAGGCAGAAGTATCATGACTCAGCATGTGATGCATCATGTGACTTTGGCATGTGAGAGATAAACATTGTCCATGAGTTGTTGGGGACAATGGGCAGCAAAGCAGAGGTGGCATGGCAAGAGCAGAGGCATGTGACCTGGTCATGTGACTCATTGGTGGGCTGTTAATTAGCATATTGCTGGCTGATGGCAGTCAATAAGGAAGGACCTAAAAATATTACCAAGTCCCAATGTGAGAACTATCCTGAATCTTTGGCCTTTTCTCCATAAGAGTCTTTGGGAGGCTCATCAATGGCTCCACCAAAATACAAAGGTTTCTCAAAGGCAAACAAATGCTCATCAATGCAAACAGGTCAAGCTCTGCAGATATCATCTTGGCAGCTGTGCAAACATTAAAACATTCAAAATACACAAGATTGATGTGCAAGGAGTGCAAATCCAGGGGCAGGCTGAATTTTATGAGACATACCCAACCTTGGTGCATTTTGGAGGGTGGGGGCATGGTTAGAAAGATCATGGAGGAGTTAAAGGCAGCTTGATTGGCAAGTTTCAGAACAAAAAACAAGGATAAAAAGAAGTTAAAATCAAGGATTACTGTTATGCCATTTGGGAGTTCTGCCTTTACTCTTGAAGAGGGACCCAGACTTGATTGCTGCATATATAGCAGTGAAGGAAGGCAAGACTACTCTACCTTGACTCAGGAGCAACCATTCATATTTCACCAGATCCCTCCAATTTTACATCCTTAACTCAAATTGCTGAATATTCAATCTGCAGCATTGAAGGATCAACAATTGCTGCTACAGGTGTTGGAAAAATTTGACTATGCATCCAAGACAGGTCATTCCTTGAACTAGACCATGCACTCTTTGTTCCAAAATCTGCAGTATGCCTACTATCCATCAGTAAATTAGCAAAACATGCTAAAATTGAAATGACCTTCAATGACACTGGAGCCCAACTTACACATATGTTCACCAATACCACTATTGTGTCAGAAACTCTACTTCTCCACAAAGATCTTTACACTATCAACCTCTACCTCAATCAGGGCTTCTCAATGATCCAAGGCAGAGACTATGATAAAACAATATCACCTACAGCATATATAAAATCTTGGCAGATCTTGCTGCATCTTGTAGCAATGCTTGATTGGGATGCAACCCAGATCAATATCAAAATGGCTTTTTTCAACAGGATTCTATAGGAGGAGGAGCAGATGTATATGAAGCAGCTAAAGGGTTTTGAGGAAAAATGAGTGTGTGTAAAATGGTGAGGGCAATTTATAGTATGAAGCAAGCAGGTAGGATTTGGAACAGAACATTGGACAAGGTGATGCAGACATTGGGATTTATGCAATTGAAATGCAAAGTGTGCATGTATTATCAACAGGCTAGCAAAGGCACTGTGATAGCTGAAATCCATATCAACAGTTTCTTGTCCATTGCAAGCACTAAACTGGCAAACAACAAGTTCAAAAAACAATTGAGGGAGATATGGACAATCTCTGACCTTGGTATGCCAAAACATATTGTTGGCATTGCAGTGGAATGGAACAGAATAAACAAGAAAGTATTCCTTTCACAATCTACTCTAATTGATAAAATGGTTTTACAACTTGGACAGTCCAACACCTCTCCACTCACCATACCTATGGAACCTGGACTAAAGTTACATTGGGCAAATCGAACAAAATTCCCATCTGCAGAGCTTGAGAAGATCAAGTGCATCCCATATCAACAACTGGTAGAAGGTCTTCTATAGCTAGCAGTCTCAACAAGACCTGATATCCAGCACACAGTTCAGCAGTTGACTCAGTATTATGACTTATACTCTTATGTCCACTGGAATGCTGCAATACAAGTAGTATAATACTTAAAAGAGACACAGAAACTGCACCTATGCCTTGAAAAAAAAGTAGAAATTGGATTAGTTGGTTTTACTAATTCAGATTGGGCCAACTGTTTGGATACTCAATGCAGTGTAGGGAGCTATGCATGGTTATTGAAATCCAGACTGATATCATGGGCAACTAGAAAACAGAAAACTGTGGCAGCATCATTCTGTGAAGCAGAATACATAGCGGCCTTTAAGGCAGCACAGGAAGGGATATAGTTGCAAATAATGATGAAAGCATTGAAATACCCTAAGAATAGCGTGACAACAATGTTATGCAACAACAACTCTGCAATTAATTTATCTGAGGACCCACTGCTTCATGCTTGAGTCAAACACATTGACATCAAGTATTATTTTCTGCACAAATGGGTTATCTCCAGAGAAATTACTTTGCAATATATTGATACACAAGATAATATGGCAGACATATTTACCAAAGCATTACCAGCACCAAGATTTATAAGGTTGAGAAGCTAGAAGTGGTGCACCTTTCTCACTCACATGTTTTAGGCCAAACTGATCACTTTCTAGCTGAAAAGCTCCCAAGTCACCTTTGCTGCCTTTATCTACAGGAAATCACCTTCAACCACTACATGGCACTGGTTTGACTCTACTAGTCCCATCCTTTCAAACTAGCAATTGTTTGCCCAAGCAAGTTTGGAGTCTTTGACATAGTAGTAGAGGCAGAGAAAAACCTGTACAACCTCCAAATGTGTTCCAAAGAATGTTTCACTGTCTTTATTGTATAGTTTGAGAAGAACCTACAAGACTGGATGGAAAAAAAATACCCTCCAGTTTGCTCTTCAGCACTCCCTCCTCCAGCACATCAAGGATGTCCTCTGCCTTACTCCAAAGCAGCTTTTGTATGAAAGATACAAGGACCTGATCATCCAAATCAATCAATGCTATTGGGAAGACCAGAGCAAATACTCTGCTCTGCACACACAGTGGAACCCCTCTAGTGCCCAGAGCTAGCAAGCCAACAGCTTTGCTAACAACATGCATGCTCCAGGTCTGCCTTTGCTGCTACTACCCCCACTCAGAACATGCCTGGACAAGAGCCTGCCCTCAATTCATGACCTCCTGCCTAGCTTGACACTACTGATGTCAACAACCCCTTGCACTACAACCTCCATGACCTTGGCAAAGCCACAGACCCAATCAACCCTCCAAAGCTATCAAACAATAAAGCAAACTCCAGATTGAGGTGTCTAATGAGATCTAGGAACAACAACAGAAGAATAGTGCCTATATCCTCTAGGAAGAACAAGAGCACTTCATTAGCAACTGCCCAAAATGCTAAGCCATGGGCCATGCCGACTGTGAGTACTAGTTTATAGAAAACAATCTAGCAATTTAGATCTGGAAGGCACACTATATCATGAAAGTGACCCTGATGTCTTATCTGCCCTAGTTTCATATCATTGGTCAATGGAAATCATCTCAGACACCTCCCTAGCACACCTCTCCTTGCAGTTTCTTCTCCTCCAGACCACTCTTCTCTTCTCCACTCCTTTGTTCCTGTCAACACTCTTGTCAACAGCAGAGCCACCAACAACTTCATTGATGTCACTTTTGCTGCACATGCTCCAGACTCTCTCAAAAACTAGCTGTTCCCATCCACCTTAGGCTCTTCAATAGAAGCACCTCCACTGCTGGTAACAATTACCCACTCCATCTCCATCTCCTCTCTAGAGCAACTCCTCATTTTTTCTACTCATTATCCTTCAGAGCAAGTACAAAGGCCCCCACTACTTCTCTTCAAACATGCAGATGATGCTGACACCTTCAAAGAATGCTCCTATGCCCTCTACCAATGCGCTCACATCCTTTGTCAACTCTAAATCCCTTGACATCAAAACCATTAGCACAGTTCTTTTCATACACATCATCCATGATGTACCCCTGCCTATCAGCTCCACATTTTTCCCATGCTCTCTGAAGAACACCTCTGCACTAAAACAACACCTCCAGAACTCAAAACAGAAGAGCAAATTCTTCACAAAGTACAGTAGTACTTCCAGAGTACTATGGATTTGCTGACATCTTCTCTGAAGGTAGTGCTAAGAAACTCCCTCTTCATCAATCCTATGACTACAGAATCGACCTTGAAGACAACTCCTCCTCTCCATTTAGCAAGATCTACAACATGTCTGAAGTCAAGCTCCATGCCTTCAAAGATTATACCAACAACATGCTTGGTAAAGGCTTCATCTGCCCTTTTATCTCTGCTGCTAGAGCTCCAGTACTCTTTGCTAAAAAGAAAGATGGCTCCCTCTGCCTCTGTGTCAACTACCAGGGACTCAATAAAGTCACTAAGAAGAACTGGTATTCCCTCCCCTCATTAGAGACCTGGTTAACTGCCTCTGCAGCAGCAAAGTCTACACCAAGATTGACCTCTGCTCTGGCTACAACAATGGAAGACTGCTTTTCACACCTGCTATGGCCTGTTTGAATACCTTGTGATGCTCTTTGGAATGACTAACTCCTCCACCACCTTTTAGTATTTCATGAACAACATCTTCTACAACATGAACAATGTTTTTGTTATTGTATACCTCAATGACACTTCAAGTTTCTTTGAAAGTACAATCTCCATGCCAAATCAGAAAAGTGCTCCTTCTACACCTCAAAAGTAGAGTACTTCAGCATTATTGCCACTCCAGCCAGAGTTGGCATGGGACCTTGCTAAAGTCAAGGCCATCACCAACTGGCCTCCACCCCAGAATATCAAGCAAGCATTTCATTGACAACTACTCTAGCATCACCAAATCCCTCAACTAGCTCACATACAAAGACACCCCATGAGACTGGGACAGTAAGTGCCAGAGTGTCTTCACTCTCTTCAAAGAAGCTTTTACCTCTGCCTCTATCCTCCAACACCATGATCTAGCTCTCCCAATTGTTCTCAAATTCAATGCCTCCAACTATGCCATTGCCAATATACTTTCCCAGATAGAGCTGAGCACCTCCAAGCTCCACCTCATTGCCTTCTACACCTGCTCAATGATTTTCATAACATCTATGACAAAGAGCTTCTCACCATTGTTTAAGCCTTCAAACAGTGGCAGGCCTACCTCAAGGGCATGCCATACTGCATTCAGGTCTACTCAGACCACAATAACCTCCAGTACTTCACCACCACCAAACAGCTCAGCTGCTGCCAAGCCCAATAGTCAAAAATCCTCTTTGAGTATGAATTCACCATTCATTATTGCCTCAGATATCTTGGCACTAAATCAAATGCTCTCACTCAAAGACCTGACATCTACCAAAAAAAGTTGTTCAAAGCTAGATACAACACTTTAAATCACTGCATGGTGATTCTGCCAGAATACTCCATGCTGTCTTCATTATGAATGAAGAAGATATCCTGTGCCAGATCTGAGATATGCCATCAGACACCTACTTTACCCAGCATAATCCCCATAACTCCTCTGCCAACAACCAGACTCCTAACCCAACCTTTACACTATTTCCAAACAACAAGCTCTTACTCTGGGAAGGCTTATCTATGCTCTGAAGACCACCAAACCATACAGTGGCTCAAAAAACTGTCCCAATGTTTTATACTTTTTGAAAGATGACATTGGCATGAAGTTGTAAGTATTTAAAATTCTGGTTAAATCATGTAAGATACTATGGCATTATAGCTACAAATTGCATCTGGGCTTATGTAATTCAAATCAAATCTGATGGAGTAATGGCCATTTTAAAATATTTACTCATTGAGACAGTTTTTTGAGCATCTCTAATTTTGGTATTTAGTACTTTGTATGTTCTCCATTTGCCTTGATAACTGCTTGAATCCTTCTAGGCATGCTTTCTATCAGTCTTTGGCATACCTCTGCTGGTATTCCATCCCACTCCTTTGCAACCCTCTCACCATGAAGTGTTTCATACTGCCTAAGCCGCTTCTTGAGGTACTCCCACAGGTGTTCAATAGGGTTAATATTAGGGGATTGGGCTGGCCACCAGAGAACATCAAAGTTGTTGTCTTCAAACTACTTGTTAGCCCTCTTGGAGTTGTATTTGGAGTCATTGTCCTATTGAAAGTAGCAGGCACCCTCCTCCATCTCCAACTTTTCAAAGCTCTTCTTTGGTCTATCATCCAAAATTTCACAGTACTGCTCTGCCTTCATGATTTCCACCACCTCTACCAGCTTTCCTATCCCATTCCAACCCATACAGCCCCATACCATGAGATTATTCCCTCATTGTTTTACAGTAGATGTAGTAGTTCAGTTTGAAATGCCTTCTCCTTGTAGCTTCCACACATACTGCTTTCCATCTGATCCAATCCTATTAATCTTGGTCTCATCTGACAAATGGACATCTTGGATGTGTGTGAGGAAGGTTATGGTCAGTGCAGGCAAGCGGTGATAAAGTCTTAGATGTCACATGGGACTGGAGTTCAATGAGAGAAGTTTATATTGAGTAATGTAAAGACAGAATAGTATGATAATGTTCACTTGGAGTTCAACAAGAGAAGTTGAACTCCATGTGACTACTCAAATCCAATAATTTTCAGGAGTTTGTAAGTGTTAGCACTTGTGGGTTTATGATAAGATAAAATATTGGACTACACAAATTTTTGTTTGTCATCATCTGTCCACAACACTCTTCTTCAGTCCTCCACAGTTCAATTCTAATGCTTTTGAGCCCATTTAAGTCATAGTTGCTGATGTCTAGCTTTGAATTCCTCTTTGTAGCAGACTGATACCCCTCCTCCTTCAGCATATGCTGGACAGTCTGAAAAGAGACATATTGGAAATGATGTTGATGATATAATTGGTGGCCTGAACTGTTGGACTATTTCACATATCACACAGTCACTCCAGGGTCGCTGACCAGGGCCACCGCTCCCATTATACTCTCCATACCGGCCAGTTACGCTGTGGCCTCCATTGTCTCGTACACATATATATATTACACTTACAGTAGACAGAACCCTTAGTCACTTATCTTGGACTGAGGAATATACTTACTATTGTTCTTAGGTACAGACCAAC
Source organism: Termitomyces sp. T73sscA (assembly GCA_017657235.1). Lineage (NCBI taxonomy): Eukaryota > Fungi > Basidiomycota > Agaricomycetes > Agaricales > Lyophyllaceae > Termitomyces > Termitomyces sp. T73sscA. The sequence continues at coordinate 5,716 of JAGGAP010000372.1, read as the reverse complement.
TCAGTCACTTATCTTGGACTGAGGAATATACTTACTATTGTTCTTAGTGACAACTCGGGATAACATCTGGAATTCTAACAGGTTATGGGCCATTGTTTCTCGAAAACTCTCTGAAGTATTCAAGAAACGTTTTGATTCCGGATATCTCGATCCCATCTCACACACGCGTCGCGTCGCGTACCTGATTGTCTCTTGTTCTCTTTGTCTCTTTAAACCTCGTGTCCTCTTCAATCCTGCATTATGGCTCCTTTGACTGAAGTGCTGGCCTCTGACTCCACCAATCCGTCAGTCCCGGAACGCGTTATCCACCACAAATGGGAGGGACCGAAGTATGCCTGCGCCGATGGTAACTTCCACCACTGGAGCGAGAAACTCAAAGACTTCCTCATCCTGAATGGCGTCTATGCCTACGTCTTCTCACCCACTATCCCATGCCCTGACCCTACGACTGAGCCGCGCGCCTACGCCAACTGGAAGATGAACGACCAACTCACGATCACATTCATCAAGTCTGCCCTTGATGATGTCAAGCATCGCGATCTTACTACCTCTGGCAGCGCAGCCTTGTGCTTTGATGACCTGAGGTTGCGTGCTCAAAGAGAAGGTCCTATCAAACAGATTGGATTGCTCCAGGAAGCCTTGTCCACCTATTGCTCCCTCTCCGAACCGTTGCCGATCACAGCGGAGCATATTGTGGATACTGTCAAACGTGCTTTTGACATCGGGATGATTGACGTAGACCTTTTTGCATGTATCGCTCTCTTGAACAGCCTAAACAACCCTTCCTTTGACTCCCTGCAGAACTCTGTCTCCACTATCCTCAGCAAAAGCACGAAGGAGAAACCATGCATGCCAACTGACATTTGCCTCTTGATGGAGAATGCCCAGAATATCTTGAACTCCAAGGCCAATAACTCCACGGCGTTGCACGCAAAAGGGGGTGGATGATCGTCATCTTGCGCTACCGACCTGCCAGGCCATAACCACGGACCTGGAGGTATTTGCTGCAAAAATTGCTATTCGCTCAAACAGCCGTGTAGAGGGCACACCAAGTCTTTCTGCATACAAAAAGGGGGGGGTATGGCTGGTAAATCACTTTCAGATGCACGTGAAGCTCAGAAGGCGAACAAAGCAAAGAAGGATCCATCATCCACCATTGACACGATGAAATCGTACATCGCTGTCACTGGACCTGATGGGCAAGCTTGGCATGTAGACCCCTCCAACCTAACGCAACTCCCTGCCCCTGTGGAAACCGCAGCACTTGCGGGCATCACCTGCCTTCCCTCAATCACGCCTATGGCAAATCTCTCCACAGAATGCTGGGAACATATGGGCTTCATGGCATTTGAGGAGGCATGCACTACCATCGACTGGAAGGATTGCACAAAACCCATCGAAGACCAGATCATGGCTACCGATATATCTCCTGTCAGCCAGGTCAAGCAGGCTCCAATTATGTCAGTCAAAACAAACCCATTTCTGATCGACTCCGGGGCAACAGTGCACATATCGCCCTATTGCAGTGACTTTCTCACTCTCCGTCCTACTCATCCTCGTACAGTAAAAGGACTTGGAGGATCTTCTGTAACTGCAATGGGAATAGGCAGTATTTGTATTTATACTGCCATAGGAGCTACCATCACTCTTGAAGACGCTTTATATATCCCAAATGCAATGGTCCAACTCGTGTCCATCAGCGCACTCACGAAACGATCAAATCTCAACTCACTATTCAACGATACATCCGTGAAACTTGTCAACAAATCCACCGGCGCTGTTGTCACACAAGGATCTCTCCTCCCCAATCAACGTCTCTACGCTTTGAGCCTAACCTCCGCACTTACTGGGCATCACGCACTCACCACCAGCAAAGCTCCTGATTGTGAGACTTGGCACCGCCGACTCGGGCATGCCAATTATCAAACAATCATGGATATGGCTAAAGCCGGCTTGATCCCAGGTATGCCAACTGTCTTTCCATCCAAACCACCCAAGTGTGACTCATGCATTCTTGGTAAACAGACCAGGAATGCAGTCCCTAAGGTGCGGGAGGAAGGGCGGAAGGCAACGCAAAAGCTAGAGATTGTATGGGTAGACCTTACTGGGCCTCAGGCCACTGTTTCTCGCAATGGATACCTATATGTAATGAACCTTGTCAATGATTTCACGAGTGAATATTGGTCGATACTCCTCAAACGCAAGAGTGACGCATTGACACATCTGAAAGCATGGCAGATCGCACGGGAGACAGAGATCCAAGGGAGACTCAGCATATATCGGACGGGACATGATGGTGAGCTTGAAGGTCATAAAATGGAAGCCTGGCTCCTTTCGCAGGGATCTGAGCATCAATACAGGGCTGCATACACATCAGGACACATCAGATGGGTCGAACGAATGCATCAAACAATCATGGGTAAAGCCAGAGCTATGCGCATCGCAACGGGCTGTCCACCAAACATGTGGGATGAGTTCTATATGACAGCATCACACCTACACAAGAGAACACTGACAAAATCCCTTGCTGGCATCACTCCATATGAGGCATGGACTGGGCAAAGGCCCAACTACTCATATATGCGTGAGATTGGCTGCAAGGCCTTTGTGCTAATACTCGCTCCCCATAACCCCAAGATATATGCCAGATCAATTGAATGCATTCTAATTGGATACGCTCAGAACTCGAAGGCGTACAGGTGCTACGATAAACACTCTGGAAAGGTATACAAAACTTATCACGTCAGATTCTGTGAAAGCCACGATGGCCACCCAATCGCCTCAACCGTACCGAACCCCAATGATGCTGAGACGCATGAGCATGCTGCCCCAAGTGAGACAGGTATACAACCACTCGACTACGACGATGACAGGTCGATGCCTTCAGGAGGAGCCCACATTGAACCAATAGAATCGGATCCCAATACCCAGATTGATCAACCCCAGCAACTTTGTCGATTGAATTGCATATCAGTACCCACCTATAAGGCCAATCCTGACAACGCTCCACCTTCACGCACAGAACGTGCTGTTCAAGAGGCTAAAGAGGCTGCTAACCGGACACAGGCCTCCCGCGCTGAAAGGAAGGCAGCCAGGGGAGGTGTGGGTGCAGGCACTGATCAAGCGGACAATGTGGGCGCACCTCCCCGATCAAGAACCGGCAGCCCTAGACATGGGCGCTAATCAGACTTAGGGCGTTCCCGACTTAGCCAACATATCATTCATGGAAGAGTTAGCATACCTCTTGAATGCCACGGAGGAACTTCGAAACGATCCGTTGACCACATGCATCAGTGACAAACCAAACACCTGGGCAGAGGCAAAGCTTTCTGGAGACTCTAAGAGATGGGAAGAGGCTTACCATGAAGAACTAAATTCGCTTTGTGAAATGGGAGTCTACAAATTAGTACCTCGCACATCACTACCTCCGGGAGCAAAGGTCAGAACAGGGCATTCGGTCTTCAAAATCAAGCGCAATGAAAGTGGTGACACGGTACGCTTCAAAGTCAGACTTGTCTTTCGGGGGTATGAGCAAGTGTATAGGCAAGATTATAACAAAACTACCTCACCTACAGCACGCATGGAATCTTGGCGTATCCTTCTGCACCTAGCAGCATCAAAAGGCTGGGATGCAACCCAGATCAACGTGAAAACCGCTTTCCTTTACGGCATTCTCCCGGAAGAAGAAGCACAGTACATGAAGCAGCCCGATGGTTTCGAAGAAGAGGGGAAGGAGGACTGGGTGTGGAAGATAGTGCGAGGACTCTATGGCATGAAGCAAGCAGGGAGGATATGGAATGTGACAGTAAACAACGAGATGTTGCGTTGGGGATTCAAGAGATTAGCGTGCGAATCTTGCATTTATTTCCGAACCACTGACCATGGAACAGTCATCGCTGCTCTGCATGTCGACGATTTCTTGTCAGTCGCAAGCAACAGGGAGGAGAACGAACGCTTCAAGAGTCAGATACGTGAAGTATGGACTATATCTGACTTAGGTTTACCTCGCTTTGTTGTCGGCATAGCCGTCGAATGGGATCGATCAAATCACATTGTAAAACTCTCCCAGGTTGCGCTCATCAACAAGATTATAAAACAATTCGGTCAGAGTAATGCAACTTCTTTGTCCCTTCCCATGGATCCCAACTCCAAGCTCCGCTGAGTTGACCGCCAGACCTTACCCCCAGAGGAACAACGCATTCTTGAACGAACCCCATACCGCCAACTGGTTGGTTGCCTCCTTTATTTGGCGATCTCGACTCGTCCAGACATCGCCTTCGGTGTACAGCAATTAACCCAGTATCTCAACTCGTATGCCACGCAACACTGGAACGCTGCAATCTGTTTAGTCCGATACCTGAAGGGCACAAGAGACCTACATCTCCATCTCAGAGGACGAGCACCGCTAACACTCATTGGCTTTACAGACTCAGACTGGGCGAGCTGTCTCAATACTAGACGCAGTGTAGGAGGATATGCCTGGAGCCTGGGCTCTGGGGTGGTCTCATGGGCAGTAAGGAAGCAAAAAACTGTGGCCGCTTCCTCATGCGAAGCGGAGTACATGGCGGCCTATGAAGGTGCGCAAGAAGGTATATGGCTACGAGCACTTCTAAAGGACATCGGACACGGCCTCATGGCCCACCCAACGGACATGTTTTGCGATAATGACTCTGCCATAGCATTATCCAAAGACCCCTTACTGCACGCACAAGTGAAGCACGTCGACATCAAATACCATTTTCTTTGCGAGCGTGTACAATCCGATGAACTATCACTACGGCGAGTTCCTTCAAAAGAAAATACAGCTGACATCTTCACCAAAGCTCTGGCATCCACCGCCTTCCAATATCTTCGTCCACGATTAGGCCTACAATGATTCAACCACGATTCCATGCGAGGAGGAGTGTCTGTGGTGAGGAGGAGTGTTGGACTATTTCACATATCACACAGTCACTCCAGGGTCGCCGACCAGGGCCACCGCTCCCATTATACTCTCCATACCGGCCAGTTACGCTGTGGCCTCCATTGTCTCGTACACATATATATATTACACTTACAGTAGACAGAACCCTTAGTCACTTATCTTGGACTGAAGAATATACTTACTATTGTTCTTAGGTACAGACTAACTCAGTCACTTATCTTGGACTGAGGAATATACTTACTATTGTTCTTAGTGACAACTCAGAATAACATCTGGAATTCTAACACTGGAATTCTAACATGAACAGCTGTATCAAGTCTCCCAGTTGAGATTTGTTGAACAATAGCCTGTTTATCATGTAGAGTAAGCTTAGCTGGACAGCCTCCAGGATGGTTTTCCTTGTCCACTTCCAACTCTCTATCAATCCTCCCAATAGTAGACTTCCCTAGACCAGTTTTAGCCTCAATCTGATGCAGAGAATACTCTTCAGCAAGGAGAGAAGCAACAGTAAAGCATTGTGCAGAAGAAGTAGCTTTCATAGTGGTGGTTGAAGGTCAAGATGTGGTTCAACCAATTTGAACTACTCCCAAATATAACCAAACATGGTCACATGATTCTGTTGATATTTCCACATGCAACTTACTCTTTATTTCTGACTAAGATAGGAATAAACCTGCAAAGTTGAAGATGCTCAAAAAACTGTTTCAATGAGTAAATATTTTAAAATGGCCATTACTCCATCAGTTTTGATTTGAATTACATAAGCCAAGATGTAATTTGTAGCTACAATGC
>JAGGAP010000371.1:0-30362 GCA_017657235.1 Termitomyces sp. T73sscA | reverse complement strand
TGATGGGCAACGAGGCAGGAGGTGGGGTCGTAAAACTCGTGTTTCATGTTTTTATGCTGATGCGACCCAGACCTTGACATTCGCTACCTTATGAAGATACATCCCCTGGACCCCGGTTACACCTCCGGTAACATCGTTAGATTCGGAATGCTGCAGTTATGCATTTGCTGAAACATATCACGTATTTCTCAAGAAAATTATCAAGAACATTTCAACTATTTTGATCATTTTTTCTTCAAATAAAACATGGAAAAATTTATCATCCTACAAAAAAAACATCAAGAGAATATTTTAAATATTTCCTAAAATTTTCTGACACAATATTTAACATGTTTCTTGAGAAAAAGGTGTCAGAAATTGAAAAACATATTTCTGACACCTTTTTCTCAGGAAACACGCTACATTTCCTGAAGTGGGTGGAAACAGGTTCTGGTGCCAGCAGTGCAGTAGGCGCGGGACTTGACCTCAAGAAAAGACAACACCGGATGATGGACCTCGACTATCGAATCCTCTCCCCGCCTCCTCCCTGACCCACCTTGATCTGCCAATGCACCCACAACCTTGCCGGGACCCGGTGGAAGAAGAACCAAAAGAGACAAGAGCAGGAGCAGCGGGGAAGAAACACCACGCAGAAATGCAATGGTTTAGCATCCCGGAGCATCGTTGAGCCCTGCCAAGCGTCCGGGAGCTCAGGCAACGCATGGCCGCAGTGCTGCGGAGTGCGAGTAAGCCTGTTTGTGATGTGATCTGGTTCTATGGTCTTGCAGTAAGGTTTTAAACCATTAGTGTCGATAAGGATTCCGGCGAGGAGAAGAGTTACGAGGGAAGCGGGGATTTCTGTAATAAAAGAGCGATCACATGGGAGGTACAGAAGCGGACAATCACGCGTGGAGAAGCATCGAGATGCTTGCCCTCATCCGCATGGTAGTCATGACGGTAGCCGAGGGGTTTTTCAACGTGTAAGCCGAGGCAAGACCGTTATGATCGACTAGAGCAAAGGTATGAGACGGGAAAGCTGTTGTAGGTGCACTTAAGGAGAAGGGCGCAAGGTCTGTCAGGAAAAGAATCTGCTCTTTGGGCTGCGTAATTCCAGCGAGCGACAACGCATACATGTTTTCAGCACGCAGATCGAGTCATCGCGCTCCAGCTGTAGCAATGGAGTAGCGGGTTTCTTGTGTAAAGGATCCACGCATAAACAATAGACGACGCGACAGAGTCAAGGTCTGGGTCGCATCAATATAAAAACATAAAACACGAGCTCTACGACCACCATTGCCCCATCACAACAGTCCAATCACCGCCTTCGAATGCGGAAAAAAATTAAGCGAGCGATGGGACATTTGGCTGAGATACAACATAGTCGTTTCAGCTGCCTTGGTTTTCCAAGTGGAAATGCAAGGGAAAATCAACGGATAGGATTCCGCATTATTCTCCGAGGCGTACGATAGAAGAAAGGAGGAAATGAGCGAAGGAATGTCGTCGTAGCGAGATGACTTTATAGCAGTAGAAGGGAGTGATAAAGGCCAACAACCGTGTAGCAGTATTACATTGTGAGGTAGTCGTAATACCGGAACAGAGAAAGAAGAGTAAAAGAGGAAAGAAAGAGAAGAAGGAATAGTCTTGCACGTAAAATTTCAACTACATGTGATCCCGGCGCAGACTAGAGTAGAATGAGCCGTTTGGATTCCAAGAGAATAGAGCGAGCTATATATGGCTCTGATCAAAAACTCTTTCAATTTCTATATGCTCCGACTAGTAACAAAATTGAACCCCCTAAGCAGGTTCCGACTCCTCATACACTCTTTGATAGATAAGTAGCCTAACAAATGGATAGCGCTCCAAACTAGTTATCAAAAGATAAGCGGGTAATGGGTAACCAGATTAAACTGCCTGAATCATATCTCGGTCAGCGGGGCGCCAGCCATGTTGACACATATCCAGCCGGCTCCCCTTTGTATGCGGCAAGCACCCGTTCCGTTGCCAGTTCATCAATAAGCCTCAACCTTTTGAGTGGTGCAATCGCTGTTCCAGATGCAGATTGAGCACCATTTGGCGCAGCCACGAGCTTACGTGAGCACTACAAGAGTTAAGTCAATATAAGCCTCTTTAAAAGTATTCAGCTACTCACGTGTTTCACACCATACCATGCACGAATACGAATACCCCTGGGCGGATCATCTGTAGGTACATCGTGTTCACTCATGTCTGTAACGACAAGAAACATTTTTAATGCGAGGGGAATGTCTCCTGCCGTGTAAGCTGTCTCCGCAAACTGAAGCGCAGTGAACGGATTTTGTGGGGCGAGAATAAGCGCATGCGAAAGAGCCTCTAGGGCACGCGTGTATCTAATAATAACAGAAAAGAAATGTTGGATCAGGTCGATATATGACACCAAAGAGAAACGCACTGGTTGCATGAGGTGTATATATCTGCAAGCTCAAGCCATCCCTCAGTATCGGTATAGAATGTATCAAGGAACTTTGAAAGCTCCTCCACTGCCATCTCTATCTTACCGGTCTGGCGCAGCACCGATATCCGGCGCTTCCATATGGCCTACAGAAATAATTGAACTCGTTGAGAAGAACCAAGAGAACACATACTGCATTCGTAGAATCCGCATCGAGCAATTCTTTATAGTATTGCAGAGCTATGTCCGTCGAAACACTGGCCTCCATCCGTATGCCAGTAAGCGCGTCCACGCGTGGTGATTTAGGGAACTTGTCAACGAGTTGCCTTATGCATTCCTACGAGAACAGATGGTCAGTCGTCTTGATCGCATTGTTGCATAGGGTTTCATACCTACATCTGCAATGTCCAAGCGTCCTACATCGATGGAGGCGAGTGCAAGCTGCTCGAGGAATGCCCAGGCTGTACTTCTTTTGAGCGAGGTGGTTACATTGGTTCCGTCGATACACACCATCGTCACCATGTTTTGTTTTCAATCCTGATTTGAGTATAAGACACCCTTGCTCGAAGGTCTCCTGTGAGGCGCGGGTATTGTTGGTGCGATAGGTAGCGAGCCGCTGGAGCGCCGTACCCAGCGACGGACTGGGAGTCATTTGGATTCAAGTTGTCTTACGTAATTAGTAACTCCTCAATCACGACCATCTCGAGCCTTCATTGCACTTCTTTTGAGGTTGTCAAGTGGTCCTGTCTCGGCTACCGGATAGATCCAGCGATGTTGGTATCCCCGCCACCTTGATACTTCATGCCCTGTGTATAAATACTTGCGACTTTCGCAAAAAGCTCTGTTGCGTTTACTTTGCATAGTTGTCCATCAATTCAAACGTTTTCGTTGCGGCGACACGTAAAGTATGTACGCTGTCGTTAAGCAAAGACTTTTTCACTAACTTCGTATCAAGTATTGGAGCAGCTTACATTCATTCCAAATGCGATCTTTGTCGGTTATTTGTTGAATAAATATCATCTTAGTATTCAGCAGCAACAACATTAATACCGCATCTCACATGAATTTCCTTCCTGGGACAACTTTGGACATGTCGTCGCAGCAGAATAGTACAGATAGTCTTCTCGGCGTGGTGCCGCAGCTGACACCATAGGTAGCGAACTGGGTATGCTGCGAGTGCATTGTGAGTTGTTTCGTTTTGAGACCATCTTGGCGTTATTATCAATGTCTGTATATTTCCTTGATTTATTCATCATCTTGCAAATTCGATTGTCTTCCGCAAATCAACAGATTTCCAACTTGATACCGCATGGGAAGCAAGTCTCTAAAATGGAAATATCAAGGACAGCAATTGCACTCTATTTTCATGACTTGGAGCTTGATTCTGATTTCCCTTCCTTGTACCGTGCTTGAATGACACTTTACGGCATGGAACAGGATTCAGTGTTAATCGGGTTGTCACTGACTTTGAATCGCTATAGCATGCCTTGGGTTGCTGTGTCGCGCTTGTGAATGATTGGTACTATTAATGACGATGTTTCAAGTATATTTCTCGTTTGAATGCCTCCAGACTCCAGTGACTTGCGGTCCGCACGAAACTTGCCCAGCCAATATGACTGAGCCAAGCCCTCAGCCCTCGTAATAAAAAGGCGGAAAACAAACAACTGGCTTTCGTTACCTGTAAACAACACCATGTATCGCGATCAGCTTTTCTCAATTGTCTTCTTTGGTGCTGCCCTTGTTTTAGCGGATCCGTAAGTAATGACCAGGGTACTATCCAATTGAAAGGCGGTCAATCTCATCCATATGCACAGCATCTCGACATTGCAACGCCGCACTGCAACTAATGTCTTTCCGACTCCTCCCACTACGAGTTCCTTGAGTTCGCCCGTCACCGTTGCAGCTGGAACGACCTTTACTCCTTCTAAGCCGTACACTAGGTACGACCGTGGTTCTGGTGCATGTAGCGGTCAGTCAGAGGGAGGCGACTCCGACGCTGTCTTCCTTCTCGAAGAAGGTGCAACCTTAAGCCGTGTTGTTATCGGCGCCAACCAGGCTGAGGGAGTTCATTGCCTTGGTATGGACTCTTGCGGGTATTTTGTCGTTCATTTACGCTCGTTACAAAGGCTCCTGTACTTTGGATCATGTCTACTTCGAGGATGTCTGCGAGGATGCTATCACCCTCAAACAAAAGAGCGGAACCTCTCGCATCAATTATGGAGGTGTACGTTCTTACAACTTCGAACTTTCTCGGTGCTGATATTTTATCTATCTAGGCCAAGGTGAGTGATAGAGGGATCAATCGGTTTTGATTCACATTCTTCTGGTATTATTAGCACGCCGACGACAAAGGTTGTCTTTCTTTTAATCATTCTGCTTAAAACCCAATGAATCATTTGCAGTCATCCAGCACAACGGAGGTGGAACGGTTATCGTCAACTCTGTATGTTTTTGACTGTTCCATCTTTGCGCGCTCGCTCATTAATTTACGTTCCTTCCAGTTCTACGTCGAAGATTTTGGAAAGCTTTATCGCAGCGTACCAGGCTCCTTTCATTCATGTCCTTTGTACCTGAGCTGATTGATATAAACCTTCTAGTGTGGAAACTGTGGTACCCAGTATGCGCGCCACGTTGAAATCAATGATGTTTGGGCTGTTGATGGCTCTGCCCTTGTAGGCATTAACACGTGAGTGCACTAAAACTTTTTGCATCGGTTTGGTCTTGACTCTCTTCTACACTGACAGAAACTACGGGGAGTGAGTCACATATCTCTTCTGATTTCCTGTAGACTGATTCGTGCTTCAGTACTGCAAAGATCAGGACGACTCAGGTAGACGATGTCAAGGACATCTGTCAAAAGTACACCGGCAATGACGATGGAGACGAACCAGTCGAAAATGGAAGTGGTCCCGACAGCAACGTAAGTTCTTTCAATATCTAGAAATCCAGTGTTAATCTGAGACAGCTTTTACAGTATTGCCTGTATACAGCGTCTGACATAACCCAGCTTTGATGAGAAAAAGTAGCTGTCCGAGGGTCTCATTTGTATCATGCGACCTTGCACGGTCTGTGAAGAATCTGGGAAGGACCGGGCTGCAAGGATCCTATATCTGCATTCCAATCGATGTACCTTGTTTCATGCAATTGCCAAAAGCTGGTCTGCTTGCTTTTTGTGCTCTTTCTATATCTCAGATGTAGACATCAAGACGCCCATTGAGGAAGGCCTCGCCGCGCGAAGCGGCGCCTTCAAGTTGTCCAAATGGGATATTGAGTTAGTCTGTTTGTCAGTCTGTTTGTCAGTAATGCGACGGTAAACACTAAGCTAATCAACTGTTTGTTGCTAACCCGCCTTATATTTGGGTTAGCCATAAGCCCAAAAAGACCCTCATCATTATTATCAAGTCAAGTCATAAACACATAGCGTATATCATTATCCCACATCTCTGTGGTGACGGGCAGCTTTTCCTCCGGCGACACTGCAATCAACGCCTCTGCATTCCGCTTGTTTTTTAATGCAAGTCGAGTGCGCAAAATGAATGCAGCGCAGAATGACAGAAAGAGACATCTGAGTGAATTTGCTCTGAGTATCTATCACCAAATCAAGTGTAGAGAACGAACGCAGCAGAAATAGCATGCCCCTTCCGAAACAAATCATCAGGATCAAAATAGACTTGAGGCGAAGCACTTCAAGGTTGTCATCACAAGATATTATCGGGAGGCTCAAAATGGAAAACCAACATTGAGACACAATTTGAAATGGAAACGATAAAGGCCGTTCCAACACCACGTTTTGACGTCGGTGAGAACACATTCGCAGCCCAGCTCCTTTTTAATAGGTCAGCAGAGATAGAACAAGTTATGCGCGTCTTACATGACGAGTGGGAAAAGACTGTAGTTTCCACCCACAACTAGAAAAAGAGCGAAATAAGCAGCACCCACGCTTTTCTGGACAGAAGTAGCGAGGATAAGATATCCAATGACCGAGATAGAACATGACAGCATGATATGCCATCCTCTGTCTTTTGTACGATCGCTGTGCCAAGCTTGGAAGAACACCATAAACCAACCCACAACATAAGGAGCAACCGTCAGGCCCTGAGCATCGATGGATGAGAACCCAAGATCTTTGATCAGCTATTTTTGCGATGTATCGAAATTAGTGATAGCAGAGAAGTAGCCAACGCTTACTGTAGGTAGGAAATAAGAGATAGTGGCAACTCCAACATTAACTGTAACCTCAGCACCTCTTCTAGTCAGAAAAAAATGACAGCGTACTCACAGCTCGCATATATCATAGCAAACAGCCATGCATTGGGATCTGCAACAACTGCCTTAAAACCTTGCCACCCGGTCATTCCCCCATGTGACTGTGGTTTGTGGTCTCGGTTCAGGCGTGCTTGAGCAATAGATCGTTCGCGAGGAGTGAGAAATCTTGCCGCGAATGGAAATGAAGGGAGAAAGAGCAGAATTGCTAACGCCATGACCAAGGTCGGGATTGCCTCGATCTTTCGAAAATAAGAATGATGATGATCCAAGGGTAGTTCCGCATTACCAAGAAAAGAAATTGCCATCTGCAAACTAAGAAACGAGAGATAAGGTAGGGTCATAGACAACTAACCCAGCCAAGATAGAGGTATGTGCTCTCACAAGCCCAAAGGCAACAAGGCCCTGAAGATGAGCATTCAGATACAGATATCTATCTTGGATCACTTGTGAGCTACTAACCCCGAAAGCGCCCGGTAGGGTCCCAGTCATACCGAGGCTGAGATTAATTGTCAGTAAGTCTGTCAACAGAAAGTAACATACTCGTTCCGCACCTGATGCGTATAGCAAGTTCTTGCCTACCACCAGAAATACATTGAGGTCAATTCAATAGACAGACAGGTACTTCATAACGCACTTTTTGTACCAGAACGACAGATAATAGATCATGCCAGCATAGAATCCTGCCTCTCCGATTCCAAGTAGTATTCTTCAAGTAGAAACCTGGGCAAAATAGTTTGCTACTAGTTGCAGAATACCTTACCTTAATGCCAGAAGACCTCCATACCCCTTTGCATACACAAAGGAGAGGGATGCTATGCCCCATCCCGTTAGCGAAAGGAAGAAACTGTGTCTTATCAGAGATTTCTTCCATGATAAGATATGGTTATCTTACAATCTGTTGGCCCCGATATGCCTTTGCAAGACTGAGAATTGCGTCGGAGGACTTCTAACAAGTAGAACAATTGTTACTCGCTATTTGCAGGGATTTCAAGAAGGCCTAAAGATGTCACGGTTGAAAAATGAAACTCCTGCGGTACAAGGTGATACTCACAGTATCCGACGTAGAATATGCTCAATGCGAGGGTCCACTTCGCATTAGATGAAATTCCCTGACAACGATAGATTACTTGGTTCAAAAAAGTAAGTAAAAGAGTGAAGCGAGAACATACATAATTGTCATTGAAAGCCTCGATAACATGGGCATTACCACTGCAGCAGTCAAGCAATCATCGAGAACAATTTAAAAGTGGAGGGCACACATGTTTGTCCGGTCTTGATTATCATCAGTGTATCCATTTTTAGATATAAGTTACCAGTTGCAGGAAACCCACCGAATTGATTAACTTTAGAAAACACAAGAAACATTATTAATCAGGATATATAACAAACTAAGATGGTCACCAACAAAAGAAACTACGGATTCCTTGTTAACAGAAGCTTTCCGTAGGAAATAAGTCCTCACCTGAAGATAACCAGTGGAAGTATGGTCGTGTCAATCTTACGTTTGACTCGTCTCTTTTGGAAGGAAAACCGAGTCAGAGGAAGAGTAACCATATCATTATGTACTGACCTCATCATCGTCGCTATACTCGACGGTTCCTGCATCGCGATGTACGGCTTCCGCATGTGCAAGGTCCACAGGTGCGAAAAAGTGTTTTCTTGTCGGCCTGACTCCTAGTTGTGCCTGAAAAAAGGTGCCCTCTGCTCTAACTTTATTCTGCTCAAGGTCAGTCGTTGAACTCTGAATCATATCTGAATGAATGGGAAGGACTAGCTGTTCAATTGTTGGATGAGCAACCAATGAACTGGTCTGCAATTGGGAGCAACGGCGGCCCGAAATACTACATTGTATGACCATCTGACCAATTCTACCAATCAAAAAACGTGGCTGTGAATTCAAGTCGACCTCGTGTCTTTCTGGCGAAAGTATCGATCTCACTGGCTCGAACATCTCCAATCCCTGTGCAGTCTTCTATTCGGAAAGATGTTTCCTCAAGATGTTTCCTCAAGACAGACAAAGGGTCTGGTGCAGAAACCTGGACTAGATAGGAGGGTTCAGTCCTTACATAACTGCAGAACTTCAGGAGGTAATATGAGTGGGAAATCCTAGCTATTTTTGTGCTTGATCCCGCTGTGACTGAGCGTTCCTATAGACAGTTGCGAGAATAAACAATACAGCAGCATGGCGCAGTTGGAAGCGCGCGGGGCCCATATTTAGGCCGACCCCGAGGTCACTTGATCGAAACAAGTTGCTGCTATATCTTTACACGCTAAGCTAACACATAGTCAATTTTTATAGGCGAATTTACTGACATACGTACTTGCGCAAAATACATCCGACAAATTCAAGAGGCATCGTATTGGTCAAAGATGCACAACTGAAGACCACCGTTAGCTAAGACACAAGCTAGAAGCTTTGAGTCTTCGTCTATTTCGAAAGCGAGTTGCATCTCGAGGGATAGACAGACGTCCGCAAGTGTAGTGCCTGATAAAGTAAGAAGAGGGGAAAGCAAAGAAGTAGAATTAGTATGAACTCCGGTGTCTCTTCCCAATCTACTTTTCCAGTGCGATCTATCCATTTAAAAATTGACTTGAAAACACTAGACTGATGTAGTCTACCATGCTGAGTTAGAGAGGTCAGAGTTAAAGGGATCGCAGGGTGTTAAGGATGGATTGATAGTCCTCCTCCTCCGATCGTCGACCCTGTTTTTCACGCAACCAATGACGGCTAAATCGCGATCTGAAATCGGCGTCCGTAGGTGGTTGGAAACATTCCATCCGAACCGTTTCGCCTTCACTCTTTTCCTGGCTCTCCTCTACGACTTTCTCTGATATTTCCAGGATATTTCCCATGAAAATGGCAGCTCTAACATAGGCTGGTCCATGAAGCCTATCATACAGATGCAGTATTTTCCTGCCCGGAAGCGTTCTGTTCATCGAGGTTATCCACCCATCAGAATCATCGAGGATCAGCTCATCGACCCGTAGATGCAGGCGATTAGGACAAAGTTTCGGAAGACGACGAAGAGAGTCTGAACGATGCTGGGCTTCAGGAGATTTTTGACAACCTTGAATGGATGATGGCTGGCTCTCTTCTATATCTTCTGGCAATGGTTTGAGAGCACCAGCGACTAAGGAGTGTGAATGTGATCTAAGCGTAGATCGTTTAGGAAGCGAGTCTAGTGACGTTAACGCGCCAACACGCTCGGAGTCGAAAGAATTAGGTTTTGGCGGACTGGCGGAAGGTAGACTGGTACAAGGAGGTGATGGAAGAGGTCTAACAGGGCGAGGAGAGGTTGGGCACTGGGGAGCGTGCGGAGAAGGGATGGCTGGAAGAGGTCGTAAGACCTTTCGTCCCGATGACGGAGTAGAAGACATTGTTGTCTCGACCATAAGTCTGTTGGATGGGCTTGACCGCTGGGCGACATTTACAGAGGAAGTTGCAACGTTAGAAGAGCCAAAGGAGTAAAGGTTGGGTTTGTGCTGCGATGGTAACTGAGGTATGTGAACGTGAAATGACCTTTCTTCTGCCAGGGACACTGATAGATGTGAGGGTTTCATGGTCGTCAGAAGAGGGAGGCTTGCGCTGAACCCACCTCATTGCCTTGATATTTGTTGACATGGTTCAACTGCCTCATGTATCACGCATCACCGTCGGTTGTGAGGTCATCGTTAATTCCCTGTTCCCTCACAAGACTGATCGCCATCAGAAATATAATATCCATCTGCGTGTGACTCGGTTCTGGACTTGAATTTGTCGTCGATTGTCCATGCGTTACAACATCTTTTTCGATTGGACAAAAGTAGGTCTCTCTCCAGATAAACTGGGAGTTTGAACAAGTTTTTTGCTTGAGATCCATGATGGACAGGATTGCGCCCATGACAAGGGTCATCATATATTGTGGACCTTGGCAAATTTACATGATCATGTAGATCAACTTTATATTGTATCGTGCAACGGCGATTACAGACTCCGTGTTACACTCATTTGACTTGACTTCGACTATACTGGCTGGTAGCACATCAAACCTAACAGTACATACTCCTTCATATCATACACAGGTTGTTTACCTGCGTGTGTAGCAAATAACTCAACTTAGAAAAGCTTCGAAGCACTGGATAGTTGTTTAGACGTATTTTCTTAATTTTTATCCTGGGAACGTACGCAAATCTCCACAAGTTAACTGGGTTGTTATAGGTGTCCTTGGTATACGGGAACCTGACTGTTATCAATTAGATCAACAAATGACGACCGTTATTCAAAGGATGACGCACGTAAGGGTAACTCAGAAAGATAGGCTGCATAGGGAGTTTTTTAGTAAGTAATGTTTCCAAGGAGCGCTCTAACCTACCGATCGGAACGCTCTCATTGAAGAAACTCCAAGCTGCATGAAAACAATTTCTGAAAGTATTACGAAACAGTGAGAATTATCTGACCTGTCCTCCAATTATGTCTAGTCGATAATAGTGAGCTTTAATACACCTCTGAGGAGGACTCGCTATACAAACCTGAAGTTAGCTGACACGAGCCTTGAGAAGATGGTTAGGTAACAGATAATCTAAGCCTTTATCGGTCGGACTCACAAATCAGGAGGGGCCAAAGGATCCTGGTAACATTCTTTTCAAGTTAGCGTTAAAATCCCAGGACATGTACTTACGTTCTTTACGCCGGCTGTTTTTATCTCCGTATCAATGTCCACCCACTCTAGAACCTGATTACCAGCCATTCCTTCACACGGAAGAACGTAAGTGACTGAGTTGTAAACACTAATTCACGAATATACCCTTGAACTGTACATCTTCCCCAGGTTTACCTCCGAAAACGGCAATCTTGGTAGCGTGTCGCTCGTTCATGAGGGTGCTAAACATTGCGCAGGTGGAAGCACAGTTGCCGTTGTTTACTGTTCAAAAAAATGAGTTTTGTTCAAGCTACGGTACTGGATCATAATTGAGCTCACCAATAGCGACTTTACTAAAAAGGGCAATCTAGTTGGCGTGTGATATGACGGGTAGTGTGGACAAGGAGTTACCTCAGATTGAAAGGAGGGTTGGCTGGAACCGTCTGCGAAAAACCAAGTTCACAAGTATCCTGTATGTGTCTTGATAAGCATATGCACCAAACGTTGAAATAGTGCTCACATGGAACCTCTGAGATGTCGGATCTGAACGTCCATTAACAGTAAAGGGCGCCGAAGGCGTAATATAGTTGAAGTTAGCAGGTATGTGTGTTCCATTCAAGAAGGCATCTGGCATGATGCTGAGGTACTGGATCTTTGAATATGAGAGCTTGGCTTACAATTGTCGCCAGTGTAAAAGGAAAAAGCATCGTTAAGACCAAGGTCAATGTCCGCAGCAACAATCTTCTGGGCAAGAGCATTGGCACGGACGCTCGAGACGAAACCGCTGGATGGCGTTCTAAGTAAGAGGTACTACAAGACGGTATGAGGACACACGGATAGCCAAAATTGGAACCGGAGAGATATTGATGCAAGAACTGGCCAAGGCAGACGAACCCTCCTGGAGAATCTCGTGAGAAACACGGTGCAGAACGTATTTATTTGTAAGTAACTACCTCCATTATTTGTCAAGTCAATGAGAAGTTGTGTAATTCCCGCGTTCTTGAATGCCTGAATTGCACTCACAACATCGGCTTGAAATTCGTCGAAGTCACCCTCAAATGACCCGACAAACATCTTCATTGTAGTCAATATTGTAAGGACACAAGGATTAATCAAAATCTGACAACGCACCACGCCTGTGTTATTATCAGGAAGGATGTACGACTTTATGACTCCTTCACTCCCTGCAACAGAAGGTAGGGTAGGTACAAACTGGGAAGGAAGACCGACGGCGTTGGAATTCGATTTGTCAATGATGTTTCCCTTGGCAAGACGGCGGGTAACCGTCTTCGAGAATGTTTGTGAGGCCTTCAGATCAAGGCCATTGGTAGCCACATTCGCTGCGCAATTAGCTTCCCAGCTAGTTAAGCGGGGTCAATAACTGGATCATGCTTGTAATTGTTGAAGGCTCACAAGGAGGCTGAATCGGTGAAAGGTGCGCCAATATAGTTTGCCAAGTAAGGAACGGTGACATTTTCGGCCACAGTAGAATTGACAGGGATCAGATTAAAGGTTAGTGAGGTTTGCGTGACATCCATAGGCCCAGCCAGATCGCCCAGTCGTTGAGAAAAATCAGTTCCGGAGATGCGATAACTGCTGAATACAGAATTGACTCTGACACCATGGTCCAAATAGTTTCCAGAAACGGTCCTGGCAATAGTATCCACATATGCGTATGGATCCTGACCATTGATTTGCAGAACCTGTGCGCCTGCAAGACGCTCCCAGTCGAATCCAATACTGTCGAAAAAGCTTGTGTATTCTGTGCCAAGGAGAGAAATAAAATCTACGGCATCGAATGCTATGTAGACGCCCTGGACCCCGTTGACTTCAACGGTGATTGGAGGTGTAGGAAGGACATTCTGGTAAGCGTTATAACAATTCGGAAACCAACCTAACGATGTGAGGGTGAGTACACGAGCGGCAACGTAAAATATGCACAAACGGGTGTGGCCGTCGTTCATTTGGGTGGTGAAATCATAAAGAGCTTTGCTGAAATCGTAGTCAGTCTTTCAGAAAATGAGTCGTTACACCAGTGCATATGAACTCCAGAGAAACCTAATTTACCGCAAATTCTGTCGAATTTAGATTTGCAATTGTTGCCCGGATGTCGACAGTCGACTCCTGAAACGGTGGCGGGGAATCCAAGTAGTAATCTTCAAATGTGAAAAAATCAAAAACTCGTGCAACGTTTGTGAGGACGTTCTGTCTCAGAGTCTCGTTGAAGGGGAAGGCCTTGTAACACGCGAGAGCGTCGGCTGGAGGTACGAATGTCTTTCCTGCGACTTTTGTACATGGGTCAGTAGCAGACGAAGCTGCGAAGGTTAGCTGAGGAATAAGACATGCAGCGACAATGATAGACAAGGCAAGCCTCGCGGTAGGAAGCATCGTTGATTTCCCAAGGACACAGAATTGAATGACTTTTTAGTCAAGCTTTTAAGCCTATGAAAGAAAAGTTTTCGATCTGGCATCAGGCTGGGGAAAGAATAGTGCGCTAAAGACACGCCATATGCTTGAGTGAACGCATGCGCGAGGATCTATGGTCAAGAGACTGAAACTGGATATCGCAAATAGAACCTATCAAAGGTTATACACATGGAACAAGTGATGCAATTGTCGTAGATGCAAGCCCCACGAGATAAGGTGGGATACAGGAGAACGATTGCAAGTACATAGTGCTTCTCGATGGTCTTCTATCACGTCAATCTGCGCTTTAACACACTGATCAACCCATCCTGTGACTGCACCACGAGTGCACAGTACTGTGAGCACCTTTGATATTGAGGACTGGTTCGATTACTTTCGGACCTCCCGAATCGATACAGAATAATCCTCCGCCGTTTTTGCCTTTTGGTGAAGATCGCTGAGGCTTCTCAGCTGGGAAAACTCCAGACGTTAGAATGCCAGTATCATTGGTATCAGGGCCATGGGGACCTCAGTGATACCGTGGACTTCAGGACTTCAGGCTCGTTCCCATCTTCGACCTCGGCCACCGCCGGTTGGGCAACGTGGAGCAGACAGCCCCAGAGCTACATTATTTGGGCGGACAATGGTGTAATCACGTGCATTGTGGACCACCTGCTCTAATACGACATTCTCTTTTCCTCGTATATTACTTATGTATCTTGACTTGGACTACCGAAATTCACCTTGTCTAGCTTCTGCCTCCCACAGCGAGGCAGAGCGTGTAACGGTAGAGCAAGTGGTAACGTTGTAAAAACTTCAAAGCCATTGCGGTGTACAATCTCTATATAATGTGACGACTCTGGCACCGGATGATGGTGGACTCGAGCTCATTATCATGAAGAATCCATTACACAGCCACGAAGTCCTATGACCTCATCTGGCTGGGATTTCATTCAAAGAAGGTCCATTTTTCATTCTCCACCAAGTAGTAATACAAATTAGAGGATGTCAAACTAAGGGGTTTCAGGTCGTGTTGAATATATACTTTCTGTTTCAGAAGAAGTGTCATAATCCAAATGATTACCCACTTCCCTTGCCTCTGATATATGTCTAGTGAACTCCTGCGAAAACTCTGTCCTAGGCGGACGAGCGAGTTTTCGATGACTGGTTTGTTGAAAGATGCCTTCTATGAGGTTTAACTTGGACAGACGACTTCAAGTTCAGAAAGATAAGGGAAGTTGAAAAGCTTACTTTGGGTTTGGGCCTTTGAGCACAATGAGATATATAGACTGAAGCATTCGACCCATCCTCCACCATCGTCAAATCACTTGATAGTATACTTGGAGCGCGAATGCCAGGATGAAACATATTTGTCTTTCGCATCTCACTTTTTCCAGGTGACGGGGGCCACATGGTCGACCTGCTATGTCTGAAAGATTGTAAATTCTCCGCCACTGTACTTGGCGTATACGATGTGAACGGCCTTTGTACGGCTGTTTGATCCTCTCGGGCCCACTTCTCCTTCATTCGCTTCAAATAGAGCTAAAGGAATGATGGAGCAAGCTTTAGTGATTGATATCGGCGGCGCTTACCAGAAAGCAGATTAATAACACAAAAATAGCAGCAGCGCCAGCACCAACGGTAATACCAATGATATCACTAGCAGACAGACTGAACTCTCGCGTCGGCGAAGGTAATAGATGCATCTTTAGCTCTTTCAACCTACCTAGGATGTACCGTATTATTTAGCGATGCTCCAGAGGTATTTGTGTTACCCGAGCTACAGCAATGGAAATTGAAATTCGGAAAAGACCTCAATCCATGAACAAACTCACATAGACGAGGAATTCACGAAACTGGGAAGGGTATAAACTTTCGCATAATCTATTTCAAACAATTCGTTCGCCTGGTTGATGATGAGAAGCGTATGATTTCCAGATCCGATGTTACTATGGTAATGAAGCAAGCTCTGCGGTGCATAGGTTCCTGTAGTTGCTGAATAGTACTTGGACGACATATTGTCCAGTTGTATCGAATATTGTCCGTTATCTGGGCCAACAGAACCGTACAGTGCAACAGCATCGCCTGGAGCATCATAAAGACTAGTTTGCGGCCGCCCAGGGATTATGAACACACCCTAGACTTATTGAGAAACAACAACTATTCTCGCAGTAACATACTCACTGAAAACAAGAAAGCCATGGTTGCTCCTAATTCTTTCGTTGAACTGAGTAGATGAGAAGGAAGGATAAGCTTAAATATGAGACCATACTTACCGGCCAGTGCCGTCAAAGAAAAGAGCAGCATCTGACGGTTTCGGCCAATCTCCTTGACGTTTCTCAAAGGCAGGATCTGCATCATCAACGACATTCTCAGTCACAGAACCTGTTTTTTCAACATTAACACTTGAAATCCATGTCACCTTTTTGAATAACGTCAAACAAAGCGCATCAGATATTAAGAGTTCTCCGCACATAATCGATGACTAAAGTTGAAGACTCTTGGGCAGAGAAGGTAACGGTATGTGTTCCGGGAGATAGAGTGTTATTCGCGACAAAGAGCGGGAAATGGTCCTCCGCTCCACCTTTGGAAAAATCTTTACCATCAAGATCGACAGTGAAATTGCCATCTATGGAACCATATACAGTGATGCCGACTCCTTCAAATGTGAAAGTCATTATCGCACCCGGCTGTTGAGTCGACGTGAATGTCTCTTGATACGACCTCGAAGGTCCTCAATGAAGGCAAGACCCAAACAAGGACTAGCATACACCTACTGGCTTGCAACAACAGAGCCGGTGCTGACATTGTGTTGTGTCCATGCACCGGGGGGCTGATAAGTGATAAGTGGGCTTGCGTCGTCAATGGTTAGGGATAGACCGGACATTGCAGAGAAGAGGACGAGATGCGCAAAAACACTCTGAAGACCTGTCAATTAATATCAACGAACATTAAAAGATAATAATAATAAGTCAAAAGACAGCAGTAAATCAAATGATCTTTGATTGTGAATATCACAGCTCGACAAATTGCATAACAATTCAGATTCGAGTGTTGATTGACCAAACCATGAGGTGTAGGAATGGCATGCTTGCCGAGAACTTGTAAGGGAGTGAAATACTCGACTGTCAATCCAGGTTCTGGTATATGGCAAGACTTGAAAAGCGAAAGGAGTACTTATAGATAGCCATCGCTTTCTCACAGAAGGCGCTTCCGAGTCAGTTTGATTGAAAGAGCACATCTGTCAGGAGTATGTCATAAATGAGGGATCTCGCACAGGAAAACAGGGGTTCGAGAGAGACCAAGGTGTGAAAGTACCCGTTGCTTCAGAGCAAAAAATGTAAATCATAAATAACTTGATTAGTCGTCCGCTTGTCAAGCAACTCAAGATCATCATGGTGAGACAAGCAAAACGGCGTTTGCCGAGCATGTATTTTTGAGCTATTTGTGCATTTCCTTCAGAATAATCATTTCAAGACACGAAGAAGCTTCTCTGTTCAATTTCAAGCTTCGTGCTCTGGTCTGCGTCCAATGTGTCTACTCTTCTGACGTTCCCTTTTTTTTTTTCAGGATGGACAGAATTGGAAACTCGTATCAATAATGCAAAGTCAAATATAACGATTACAGGGGAGTTATTATGAATTAGCCCGGCTCGTAAAGAGTGTCGGCAATGCAACAGGTTTGATACCACGACATGACCGCTATTGCCTTTTTATTTCGAAAGTATGTCCAACCAGCAAGTGACAACTTTAGAGATTGCTTTAGCGCATTTTTGAAGAGGATTGTCCAAGCCTAAGCCCAAGTTTGCATCTAGGCGAAAGGCAGCTGAGCCAACGCCCAAGAGTCTGCTCAAGCCCACGACTCCTTCCCTCGATACATATTTTAATTAATTTCATCGTCCCTACCCGAACCGACAACTAATCTATCATTGTCTTCTTGTTCCTATCAACTTTTGACGACGGAAATATTGCCGAGAACATCTTCGCCGGAGTACATCCTTGCCGGAGTACCTGTTCGGGACCTCGATCTGGCCAAAGTAGCACACTAAATTCCACCCTACTCATTTCCGCACTCCACATTCAGAATTTGATGGACACCGTGCTATTATTTCCGCCTATCGAAGGCAGTGTCTTGATACACGATCTAACAAGATGCACGATTGTTGTAGGTTGCCACCAGGTATCCAAATTGTAATTTTGCGCAGCTTAATCTGATGCTGACGTCAATGCCACATGTCAGTATCGACTCCCAAAAATGTGGACGTTTACTTAGCTGTTACGTCCGACCCAGTTATTGAGCACTGCTCAGGGGTACGTTTTGGAGGTTATCCCAGTGTTTTTAGTCCAATTTCAATAGTAGGTTCTGTTCCTCCACAATGGCTGCGATCAGAGCATCTCAGCCAAGGAAGGATTATAGCGTTCTCGATTTCTCCCATGTACGGTCATCACTGTCACCTCATTGGTCTCGGACAATGATCGAATATCACCTAACCTTTCCAAATTGATTGATACAACATAACGAGAGGTTTCCGACTGTAACGCGCGAGAATATGCTCCCTGGACCATAACTTTGGGTCTTGTTTCTGGTCGATATGAGGGTGGCATGAGAAAATGTATTACATATGCCTCTCGGTAGTGTGCATCTTGTGATCGTTCGTCGAGCATTGTCATGATTAAGTGATTCTGATTCCGAGATTTCCATGACTCCTATCATCCTATGAATGATCCTCGGAGCAATACTCGAATATGTTGATGTTTCTAGGCCATATAGAGTTAGGGGTTCAACTGGAAACGAATATCCTCATTTTAACCCATCTATTTGATGTTTCTGTGACTATAAAACTAGTCACCAATTTACTCAAGAAGTAACGTTTGAATGATAACTTGATAAGTCAAGTGTTGAACGCTGATGCACGATTATCGCGCGAAGTTACTCACATGGTTGCAACACAGCCACGGCTTCATTCAATTAACCCGTCGATACGACTTCAAGCTTGATTTACGACCACAATTGTCTTTCATCCTAATGGCTGACGAAGCGGGCGACGTATGCTGTGGACTATGTTGTAAGATTTGAAACTATTCAAAAAGGATTCCAATTACAGATCTATTTCTAGGTATCTGTTGTGCAGCTTCGCTGCAGACGTGGACTCAAACGAGTATGTTTTCTAGTGTTCACCTCACACTTACTTAACGTTCTGCAAAGCTGGATGGGGCTCACGCGGCTGTTGTAGTGGCAACAGGCAAGCCGGATGCTGTAATTCTTGCTGTGGGGACTCGTTTGATGAAGATGCGTTTGACAAGGAGGTGAAAAAGGATATGGAGAAGACGAGAGCTTGTACAAGTGCAGACGTTAGACCAGTGACGACAGAACAGCCAAAAAGTGGCCAAGCCATGACGATACCAACTAGTGAACCAGAGACCTCCACCCACCCATTGGCTTGAACGCATATGTAGCATCAACTATATGTCCGTAGTTTTACATTTTCTATAATATGCTTCATGCTGGTTTTGCCAGGTCGCACATCTCCTTCTGTATACGAGCTACGACCCGTGCCTTCGGCATGGGCCTAGTATCTTGTTGGGGGCTGTGCCCCCAAACCCCTCTGGCTTGATTCCACCCTCAACATCACTTTGTTCAGTTAAGGCCTCACATATCCGAGTGCAAGGCTTCCTTCATCCAGCCTCAACTCAAAGCTTGGATTTTTTTAAACCTCACTTTAAAGATTGCTATCTAATCAATTTTGCTTATTATCTGGAAATTTTCTTATTTTATTTTGTCAGTATCTTGTTGGTGGCTCTGCCCCCAAACACCCCCAAATGCAAGGCTTGATTCCAACTTCAACCTCAATTTTCACATTTTATTTTGTATGAA
Organism: Termitomyces sp. T73sscA; assembly: GCA_017657235.1. Classification (NCBI taxonomy): domain Eukaryota; kingdom Fungi; phylum Basidiomycota; class Agaricomycetes; order Agaricales; family Lyophyllaceae; genus Termitomyces; species Termitomyces sp. T73sscA. The sequence goes on along the minus strand of JAGGAP010000371.1, from coordinate 10,790 downwards.
GAAGAAAGCAGCTATCACTAATTGCATTTATCTTCATCTATTGAAAAAGTTAAACAAAAAAGTAGATACATTACAGCATGAAAAACTATCACCTTAAAACTATAGAATAAATTGAACAAAGGAGGTAGATCTATAGCAGCTGAGTAGAATACAAAATGTGCTGCTGTTAGGCTTTGGTCATGATCAAAACATTGAATGGGCTGCTAAGCAAAGGCCATACTCAGGACATATGCAGAAGGTGACAATGTGTGACTCAAGAAGAAACTCATAGAACAAGTGTCTCAAAGGTCATTTCAAATTCTCAAAATGGGGTTGATTTATTTTATCATGCCCCAGTTTCACTTATGTCTCACTTATTACTATAAAAGCCAGCATTGACCTGAAGCTCAGGTCGTGTTCAACCTCAAACTTCAGGTATGTATATTAAAAATATTATACTATATATGTTGCTTATAAAAAGTCTTTGACCTTGAACTTCAGTTTGATATTGTTGTATTATTTCTAGAGTTCATACACTCAAATTATGGCTATGCTGCATTAGATTATGGGCCCTGATGTTCGCAAACTTACTTCTGAGACCTTGCAATTCTTGAAGTTTGATGGCATGAACTATCATGTATGGTCAGACAATATGCAATCTGCCCTAATCACAAAGTCCTTGTGGGGAGTTGTATCTGGTTGCAAAAAATGCCCCCCCCAAACCTCCTGATGAATACCCAGAGTTGGTGACCACTACATGCCCCACAACCAACAGTCCATCAATTACAGTCCAAAAAGATGGTCAAGAATTGGGAAATGTCATTCAATCAAATGGATATGTTGCCTGGGAACATGCAATCAAAAAATATAAACAATGGTTAAACAAAGATGATGCTGTGGTCAGGTTAATTCAAAGTGCTATCAAATACACCCAATGCAAGTCAATTGTCAGCTGTAGAAGTTCAAAAAACATTTGGGACCAGCTTCACAAAAACTTTGTTGATCAACAAGGTGGAATGAATATCCATTACTATTATCAACAGTTGTATGCAAGGAAATGGAATGGACATACTTCCATCTCTAATCATCTTGGATTCTACCTAAATATCCATTGTCAATTCATTGAAGCTGGCCACAAAACTAACAATCACATTATTATTAGCGCAATTTTCCTCTTGTTGCTACAATCACCAAGTTGGGAAATTGTCAAACAGAACCTTCTTCATTGTGGAGATATGCTCACCTTGGACCAGGTCACAACTGAATTGATGCTAGTCTATGAATGCATCACTCTTGAGAAAAGCTCTGCATCTAAGACTCTTGCCTTTGCTGTAAAGGATAGCTCACCTTCCAGTGGGAGCTCCAGACGCAATGTTAAGAATACCAAAAGGGCTAAGTTAAAGCCCAAAAGAGAGCCAAAGCCAGATGACATCTGTCACAACTGCAGAGAAAAAGGTCACTGAAGTCCAAAATGCTCTAAGCCCAAAAAGGTTAAAAATCTTGGCAATGCTAATGTAGCAGTAAACAAATCAGACAAACCTACTTGTTAAGTCAGAAAGGTTCTGATGGCCTTTGAAAACAGAATGCCCTCTGGTTTACTGCTGGATAGCACCACATCTTGCCATATGCTGTCCAATCGTCAATAGTTCTTCAAGTACTGCATAACTGAGAACCAAACCATATCCATTGGTGGGCTAAGTCAACTACTAGTTGTTGGCATTGAATTTGTAGTCCTCTGCACTAATGTGCTGAAAAGAACCAATGATGTCATCTTCAAAGATGTCCTGCACATCCCACAGTTAGGAGCAAACCTCATTAGTTTGGAATTACTTCAATGCGCTGGCGCCACCATACATGGGTATTGTTACAGCATTAGCCTCTCCTAGGATGATTGTGAGTTTCTATGAGCAAATCTGATAGGAAATCATGGTACATTGTATTGAGTCAATTGCCTGAATATGGGCATTCTCAATAGGCATGTTGCCTACATAGCCAGCAAATCCACCATGCGCTTGTAGCACTGCCACTTCAGACATATCAGTCCTTGCATCATAAAGATGATGGCAGACCAAAATTTAGTGTCTGGGCTGAGGATTGCACTATATAATAAGTTTGACCGTTTGTGCAGTAAATGCATGGAGGGAAAGTCTACACATCCCCCTCTACCAGAGATGAGCACAAAGATCCATGAACTGAATGAGCTCCTTGTTGTTGACCTAATAGGCCTCATGAATGTATGATACCCACTTGGGATGGTTACCTATATGGCCTTGTAGTAGTGGAGGCGAGCCAATGATATCTAGTCAGAAGACTTCTGAAATGCAAGGAAGATGCTTGTCCTAAAGTTTGCACTGTCATTGCCAGGCTCAAATGCTAAACTGGTTGCCTCATGAAAATAATCAGAACAGACAATGGGACAGAATTCATCAACTTAGTAATGAATGAGTTTGGCACCAAGAACAGAATCAAGCACAAAACAACAAACCCCTATTGACCCCAACAAAATAGCATTGCCAAATGCACCATAGCTGTACTAATAGAAATGATGCATAGCATGCTCCATGCAGCAAAGATGGACCTACACTACTAGGGCAAGGCTTTTATGTATGCCATGTATATCTGTTCTATTATTCCAACCTCTGCTCTGAAAGAGAAGATCCCCTTCACAGAATGGAGCAAAATAGGTGAGAAACCAAATGTCTCACATCTTCAAGTGTTCAGATCTCTTGGATGGGCTCACATTCCAAAAGAGGTCTGACACAGAAAATTGGAGTCCAGAGCTGTGCAAGTATGAATGCTGGGGTGGTGGGCTGATGGGATGAAGAAATATAGACTTGAGGACTTCAAAAATGGAAAACTAATAACCTCTTGAGATGTTCAATTCTATGAGGACAATATACCAAGCAAATTAGCTCAAGTCAATGTCACCTCAGATCATACTCTTGCTCAGCATGTCAATAATCTTGTCCATACTGAAAATGACAGAGAACCTCTAGATGTGCCTACAGCCCCTCAAAAATCAAAAAAATAGGATGATTTACCCTGTCAAGCTCCATCCACACAGAAATGGTGACTCTCTAAAAGATATGTGGACAATGCAAGCAAAATTGATTATTCTGTCTTCATTACTATATGTGGACCAAGTGTAGTGGAAGCATTAAAGGGCACCAATGCAACTCAATGGAAGGAGGCCATTGACAATGAGTATTGACAGCTTGTGAACAAACAAGTGCTTATAGAAGTTGATGAGGTGCCATTGAGGAAAAAAGCCATGAGAAGCAAAGTTGTATTGAAGGAGAAGTTGAATGAGAAAGAAGTACACACCAAGCTCAAGGCTCGCATTGTAGCCCAAGGTTTCTTTCAAATTCCTAGTAGTAATTATAACAATACTTTCTCCTCTGTGGCAAAGTTTACCTCCCTCAGGATATTCCTGACCTTGGTGGCCACTATGGATTACAAAATACATCAAATTGACATAATCAGAGCATATCTGGAGGGAAATCTGGCCAGAATAGAAAAGTCCAAATACTGGAAACTTCTCAAGGCTATCTATGGATTAAAACAAGCAGGGTGAAAGTGGAAGGAAAAACTACATGATGTACTAATAACATTGAAGTTTGAACTGTCCCATGCCAATAATTGCCTCTACATACTCTGTTTTCATGGCCAAATCATCCTTATTCTCCTCATTTATGTGGACAATATGATTATTGCTGTTAATAATTCAACCCATATCATCTCTTTCAAAAACAGCATGTGGAATCATGTTGACATAACCAACCTCAGGCAGATTCACTACATCCTTGGCCTGCAAGTAACTCGGAACAGGACTAACAGAACTATTTATCTCAGTCAGTTATCATATATTGATTCAATTCTCAAATGTTTTGGCATGTCATCTTGTCACCCCATTGCCACACTGCTTGCTCTGAAACACAATTTTTCAATGCTTCAATGCCCAAAAACAGACATCAAGCGTGACACCTACACAAAATATGCCAGAGGGTTAAATTATCTGTCACTCATTGGTTCACTCTTGTATGCTACACAAATGTGGCCTGATATTCAATTTGCTGTCAGATTGGTTACCTAATTTCTGAACAACCCCAGAATTATGCACCTCATAGCCTGCAAAAGGATACTGCACTATCTTAAGGGAATGAAGATATTCAGCCTGAGGTTGGGAGGTATCCAAGAAGGCTGCCCCAAACTGGTGGTCAGTGGGAGGATAGTGTTATAACATTGGAAACAGTACAGTATTCTGGTCATCAAAAAAACAAGCTACCTTGACCATGGAAACCAAATACATTGCCTCTTTGAATGCAAGAAGAGAAGCCATATGGTTATGGCAACTATTAAAAGACCTTGACTTTGACCAGGTTGAAGCCACCATCATTTATATGGACAACACTAGAAGTATTGCACTTTTCAAAAATCCTGTAGGACATTTACATGCAAAACACATTGACATCAAATATTATTTCATACATGAGCACATTGCTAAAGGAAATGTCAAACTGTGACATGTTTTGACTCAAAATATAGTCACTGACTCTTTGACAAAAGCCTTATCCAAAGAAGTCTTCAAAAAGTATTGTGTAAAGTTCAGAGTTGTTCTTCCTCCATCAACATTGAGTGGGAGTGTTGAAGGTGACGATGTGTAACTCCAGAAGAAACTCATAGAACAAGTGTCTCAAAGGTTATTTCAAATCCTCAAAATGGGGTTGATTTATTTTATTGTGCCCCAGTTTCACTTATGTCTCACTTATTACTATAAAAGCCAGCATTGACCTGAAGCTCAGGTCGTTTTTGACCTCAAACTTCAGGTATGTATATTAAAATATATTATACTATATATGTTGCTTATAAAAAGTCTTCGACCTTGAACTTCAGGTACGTATATTAAAATATATTGTATTATATGTTGCTTATAAAAAGTCTTTGACCTCGAACTTTAGTTTGACATTGTTGTATTATTTCTAGAGTTAATACATTCAAATCATGGCTATGCTGTCTTAATATATCTTATTCTTGTCTTTTTTTGACTTCTCTTCAGGATATGCAATGTGTTGAGAACTGTGCAGATCCAGATGTAAGCAGATGCATTCTATATGAACAACCTGTCTGGCAGACTCTCCAAATGTTTGGTACATTAGAGAGCCTATTCTGAAAATGACTCAGAGGAACATGGATTCCAGGCCTAGTATCTCATTTGGAGCTTTGCTCCTCTCCACCTCCACCTTGCCTTCCAATGTAAGGCTTGATCCAGCCTTAAATGCTACTGGTGCAGAAGCTAAATAATTTTGCCTCTTATCTAAAAAAGTCTACAGAATATATATATAGAAACTGCATAGAATGCAAAAATGAGCTGCTGTTAGGCTTTGAGAAAAGGCCAACTTGAATTCAAAACTTAGATTGAAAAGAAGCTCAGCTTTAAAATGTAATGATTATTTTACAGTGATTTAAATGTGCTGCTGTTAGGCTTTGAGAAAAGGCTATACTTGGGTTCCAACCTGAGATTGAAATAAAGTTCAGCCCTATAATGCAATGATTAAGGTCTCTAATTTGTTTTATATTAAGAATAGATATATTACATGACAAAATGAACAAAAACTACAAAAAACTGATTGAAAATGAATAGACTGTATAAAAACAATGAATGTACTGCTCAGGAAAGGCCATACTCAGGTTTCAAACTCAGCTTGAAACTTCAAACCCAGATCCCTAGAAATGCGATGACCTGTAGGAACTACTTTAAACTCAGCTTGTGTAATTACATATCACATGCTGGTTTTGCCAGGTCACACATTCCCTTCTGTATATATCATTTACAAAAAAAACAAACATGTTATGTGTCATATGACAGTTCCAAGGTCTACTTACCTCATTTTATTATCCTTGACCACACCATCTTTTGTCCTCAATTTTTGCTGCATTTTTCCCTTGGTCATGTGATCTATTGTTCATCTTATTGCTTTGTCCTCAATTTTTGATGCCTATAATGTCCAGTTATTACTTATTGATTCCTTTGATTTTTGATGCACCAGCTATAACATCCAGCTATTATTTATTGGTCTCCTTACACTTGTGTCCTTAATTTTTGACACACCAGCTATAATGTCTGGCTAATACTATACTTTTTTCATTCATATGTTTTTTGTATTTTTTCTTGACTGTTTAGTTTTTTATATGTTTTTTGTCTGTTCACTTTTTTATATATTTTTTGTCTGTTCACTTTTTTATATGTTTTTTGTCTGTTCACTTTTTTATATATTTTTTGTCTGTTCACTTTTTTATATGTTTTTTGACTGTTCACTTTTTATATGTTTTTTGACTGTTCACTTTTTTATATATTTTTTTGTTTATTCAAATAAATATCATGTTGTTACTACTTCAGCATGATGTTGTACATGATACACTAAGGAGATACTATTGTTCACTAATATAGTGGAGTGTATAGTGGCTCAGCTGGCATTATTTTATGTTTTATATGTTTTTTATATTTTTTTTATTTGAATAAAATTATGTTGCTGCTTCAGCATAATGTTGAAGCCCATCCCATTTAGATCTGTATTAGTGTTGTATTGACTCTAGTATCCATCACAGTATAAACTTTGTATGTTTGCATACAAAAACTAGCAAGTCTATCAATGGCACAATGGTGTCATTCTGTTCAAATAACATGACTATATTTAGGTGCAGACATTAATCATGTGACCACATTAGTCAGCCACTGCTGGAGCAGCAAACTGGTTATATGACCTTATTTCCACTACTTATTAGCTAGCAAGATCTCCCTAGTTCAAAACTGACCTTTTTTTAATTGCACTTATTTGGCTTCAATCATTGAAGACCTATTGCAACCAGTTCTATGCAAAACTAGTTGCAACTGGTTGCCAGACTATTCCATTACAACTGGTTGCTGGTTGCATGTGGTCCTGGTCTAGTTTTTGCTCATTTAGAATATTTCTAGACCAGTTGCAGCTGCAGTCTTTGAAATCTTGGTTAAAAGATCAGACCAGACCAGACTTTAGAACACTACTAGCATGGCATCCAAAAATAATGCAGACAATAAGGAGGTATAGTTTTATGCTGCTACAAGTCATTATGTGTTCTGATACAGTCAAATTTTGATTTGTGTAGTACAAGTTTGTCTATATATTACTGTTCATTCAATAGTTTTGTGAAGGTTTTGTCTAAGAAAAGTGGTGTGAAGTTTATTGCCACTGGAAGGAACATAACAAGGTCTGAAGCATTTCATTAAAGCAATAGCCTCTAGCATTTGTGTTCTCCAATCAAAAACAGACAGACCTTATTTTATTTGCAAATGTTTAATACCTATGTTTTTAGCCCTACTGTCTCTTCTATATTCTCAATGTCAACAATTATTGTTGTCCAAAGTCAGCCTTTTTGATAGAATTGTATTAATTTATCAACAATGTCATTTGTATTCAAATAACATGACTACATTAGTTAGCCACTGCTGAGTAGCACATTGATCATGTGACCATATCAATCAGCCACTGCTGGAGCAGCAAACTAGTCATGTGACCTCATTTCTGCTACTTGTTAGTAAGTTTTGTATAGTACAGTCATACCACTAACTTTGTTTTTGCTTATTTTTAGTCCATTCTAGTTGGTTTACACACCAATCACATATTTACTGCTCCATTCTGTTTGGCACCAATTGGTCTTGAACAGACTTTTCATTCATTTCTGTTCAGTCACCTAATAGTAAGTTGCTGACAATCATATCCATTCTGACAATTGAAGGTGACTTCACCAACAATTTTTTCATACAGTTGCAGACAATCAAACACAATAAAAATAAACAAACCAGTTTTAAAAAGCCAAGTAATCTGTGAAACCTTTGTTTTATCATTGAAACATGTTATTTAGGCTTTATTAAGCAGAATTTCATAAGACAATTCCTTAATTTCATAGGTATTAAGATTTTTACTTCTACTCTAAAAAATTGGCAGTCCCTAAAAAAAAAACAAAAAAATTCTGCAGAAGTGTAGAATTAATAGCTTTTGATTATATTAGTATGAATCTGTAAAGATATTGGCAAATTCACAAGTAGATCCTCCAAAAGAAATTCAACAAACTCAGATCTTGTCATCACTATTGTGCTTGTCAATGAAATGTGGATAACAACAGAAATAACAGTGCAACATCTCTGGGCTCCAAAATCAAAAGCCAGGGGAGAACTCCTGTGCTGTCAGCTTCATAAGTAATAGATTCCATTGATCTCATGCATCCAGCCCAGATAACAGTGCTAGAAGTGATGGAAATGATGAACTCATTTGAAAAACCATGAGATTTGCTCTGAATAAGGAGTTTTTCAAAGGAGAGCAAGATAGAGGAGAGAAAATTGAGTTTGAGGAAGGAGATGAGGACTGAGAAGATAAAAAACTCACTGAAAAATGATTCTTTTTAATGGCCAGCCCAAAGGCCTGTGTCAAGTCTTTAAGGAGCACAGTTTCAATGTTGAAAAAAAAAAACATGCCAAGTGTTCTCCAGTCTGTCAAAAATCATGACTGTTGTATGGCATGAATTTTCAGCCACCAGAAAGACTTTGAAAATCAAATTTCACAGCACAGCTTGAGGCTTTGATCAAGAGTGGGGAGCATGAATGCATCTTCTTGCCAAAGTTCTACTGTGAGCTTAATCTAATTGAGATAGTATGTATTTTTGTATCATATCAACTCTAGTGAATATACTAAACAGGATATTCAAAGTATTGAGTCAAATACAGATACAGAAAGTTCTGAAGAATACTTTTTCAGAGGCAAAGGAAGCTGCAGTGAAGTATTTTGATGCATGTCCAGAGATTGTGATTTGATGTTTCATTAACTAAACTTGCTGGTTTATAAGTGCAATTGTATAGGGCTAACTAATAAAGCAGCAGCTTGGACAGTTACAAAAGTAGAACCAGGTTTCTTAGCATGCTATGATGTCAATTGAGGCTGTTCTGAACTAGATACAAGTACTCTAGATGGTCACAAATTTTCTTGAAACAGAGTGGCAAATTGGTCATGTGGATCACATTAGTTAGCCACTGCTGGAGCAACAGATTAATCATGTAATAATGGACATAAAATACATATGTTACTGACCTTAGTTTTGCCATATGCTACAACAGCCTATCTCTTTTGATTAAAGTTATGTATAGTGCTATCTGCAGGGTATGAGCTATGTATAATGATACAAGGCAGATAGCATCCATGTAAGGTGACACCAGGCTGCTATAAGTTATGTATAGTGCCACTAAGTTGCTATAAGACATATTATGGTGACACCAAGCTGCTATGAGCCAGGTATAGTGCTGCAGAGTATGGGCCATGTATAGTGCCACCTGCAGAGTATGGGCCATGTATGGTGACACCAAGCTGCTATGAAGTACACTAGGCAGGTACTTTGCATGTAATTAACATTACATCAAAATTTGCATATCTCAGACTTTAGTGATAGCTAGGAGTATCTCCAGGGTATTTTTGTAATACTCTTACTCTACGCTTTTATATATCTTACCCCTACAACAGAGTAAGGGTTACTCTCTAAAGGAGCCAGGAGTATAGAAGTACTTCTCACTTACAGGATTGTAGTCCAAGTATCAGGGGACTATACTTCAAGTTCATTTATTCCAGTACAATATGCTCAGTTCTTGTTTTTTTCAACCTTTTCTTTGTGTTTTTTTTTTCTTTTTTTTTTGGTGATTATGTAATCAGTTGGTTTTCCCACTGATTATGTAAATCATCAGATTTTCTGCAGATTGCATCATCTTTCTCATGGTTCATCTTTGCTGAGTTCTTTCCCTTGGACCCAGCTAAGACTTCAGCCTTCTTTCTTTGAGATCACAGTCAGTACAATTAAGGAAAGCACTCTCTAGATAAGTACATTGACCCCTTTTGTGCACTAGTTGAGCAGGCTAAGTATTCAGATGGCCTCCAGCTTTGCTTCACCTTGAAAGAGGGTCTCCATCCTACTCTCATAAATAGGATTGATAGTCTAGCTGAAGGTCAACCTGATGACAGCCATATAAAGACCTTGTCACAACCCGCTACAGACCCCCGGGACCAGCCCCGGCCCCGGGACTCCAACCCTTTCCAAAACGACCCCCACGACTGCCCTGGGCCCGGACCGCTACCTGACCAACCCCCTCGGCAGCCCCTGGCCATCACTGCCTATCACCACCCATCACTGCCACCAGCCACCGCCACTCGCGGCATTCCCCGGTCATCACTACCATGACCACTACATCAACACTGGCATCACCCATCACCCTCGGCCCACGCCGAGACCCCCATTACACATCACGCATCACGATCACGCATCACCGCCGACCCGACCTCCACACGCCACGCCCTGCTCCCGTTCCCTCCTCACTGCCCCACCGCAGCGTGTCTCTGTGTTTCCAGTATGAGACCTCTGCGCTGCATGACATGTCTCAACCTCGCCCCGCGCGGTCCCCGGGTCTCACTCCAAGCCCCGGTGCTGCACTCCGCCACTGGAACCCAGGCCTGAACCCCAGGGCCTACCTATTGTGTAGTATATAAGTTGTAGAGTAGTAAGTAGTACTCTAGTCTTGATATTACCATAACCCTGTATCGTTTGCTGTGTTGTCGTCTCGACCTCATTTTCTTGCGCGTCCTGGTCTCGTCATTTCTACTTGCCTCTTTTCTTATCATACTTGTCTCGTATCGTCTCCCTGCCTCGTCTCTACTTGTCTCGTCCTCTAATCTATTCTATTTGCTTCTTCTCTCCCTTTCTATTCTAAGTTCTCTTGGCTCCTCTGTCCCCGGCTCCCC
>JAGGAP010000370.1:0-30367 GCA_017657235.1 Termitomyces sp. T73sscA | reverse complement strand
TTGTAAAACTCGCTCCTTCTTTTGATGATTGTCCGACTAGCTTAGTGATGGGTTTGTAGTCGACAAAAACTTCTCGGGATCTGAAGAAGTGTGTGGTGCATCCAGAATCGGCAAATGTACATGAGATGTTACGTTGCATGTCACCTGTTGCAAGTGCCACGCGTTTAACCAATAACTCGTTATTTTTGTAGGCTTCTGGGATCGATATTACTCCCGCTAATAGCGCAAAGTGACTGCCAGTTTGTACAACCTCACCCGACGTTGTGAAATTAGCGACTGGTATTGTTGCTTTACGTTTTCCTTTCCACCATGGAGGGTATTGTCCTTGTTTTCCCCCGCCTTCTTGGAAACAGTCAGCTTGCAAGTGTCCAGTCCTTTTGCAGTTGGTGCATTCCTTATCGGAGTTTGCTCTGCTTTTTGTTAGGTTGTTTATCTGAGCCTGGAGTGCGTGGATTGTAGTTTCGAGAGCCTTTACTGAATCAAGACTAGACGTTGTGCCTGACTTGCCTAAACCAGATTGGTTTGCGATGCGTTCACCATGTGTCATCAGGGTCTGAATTACTCTAACGAGATCTTCTTCACCATACATGGTTGACACGACAGGGTCCCATAATTCTGGGAACAAGTCGAGAAGTTTGGTGATGAATCTTTGGTCGGTTATATTGGCGCCCGCATCATTAGCGGCCTTTTGCAGAGTACGCATTTTTTCAATATATCCACCCTCTCCGGCTACTTTTCCTCCATCAGAAAATTTGCATTTTGCAAGTTCTTCTTCCCTCATATTACGCAATCTATCACTTCCTTTCCCATACTGCTTGTTCAAGAAAGTCCATGCCTCGTGGGAAGTGGCGTCAGGGTCAACACCTGATTCCGCGATGTCATTGAGGTTGATCAAGATCGATGATAAAGCAACACTTTTGCGGAGTTCATACTCAAGCTCGTTTGGGTTTCATGAGTGTACAGGTGTATTCAGCTCTGTCCCGGGAAGAGAGAAAGAGGAAGTGTTGTCGCCTTTATCCGTGGAGTCAGACTTTTTGTGTAGACTTTTGGGAATAATTATTTTATTCTTCCAGTAATTAAGGAGACCTCTAGGTTTTCCATGTGCAATCATTTGAATCTTCCAGCTTGCATAATTCTCATGACCGCGGCACTTTAATTCCTCGGCAAGGGAGAAAGGCAGTAATATTGAGCTGTTGCCTGACATGGCAAGATCCAAGGGTTTTGTTTGAGTCGTAGGTTTTTATTTCGTGGTTGTAAATTCCTTATTTAACAACGAGGTCGGGGCCCATAACCTGTTGAAAATAGACTTAGTAAGAATAAGTCTCAGGGCAACCACGAGTAGTGGTAAGCGACTGAATTATACTATCTACCTGTTGAGAATAGACTTAGTAAGAATAAGTCTAGTAAGGTAAAGTAAGTTTTAATGAATAGAATAGTAACGTAAAAATATACACACCTCAGGGCAACCACGAGTAGTGGTAAGCGACTGAGGTGTGGCGGCGAAATGGTCGAAAATTGTATGTATTAGTAATCAAAGTTATGTAAGGAAATATGACGAAGAGGAAGATGGAATCCATATCTCAACAGTTATACTATTAAAGCTTCTAGACATAGCCTGCCCTCAGGGAAAGGCTGTGTAACATGTACTGGTGGGTTTTCTCACTATTTAAAGATTTGCTCATTTGACCATGTTCCACTCATTCTCCAGCTTCTGTGCTTATTTCCCTTCCTGAGATACTCATATACATGCTATCTGTACACATTATCTACTCATACTTGCAGGGATCAGGCATAACAAGCTATATTCTTCTTCTGCTCCTGTCATCTTTTATAAGAATAACTTATCAGATACAGATATTTACTGTACAAGTTATCATATACATCTTTGTAAAGGACCTCATGGAAATGTAGATATATTATTTGACACCTGTGAGAGGTGTAGTGAATGATATTCAGATTTCTTGAATCAGTACTCTTAGAGGAAATAAGTATATTGCTATATAAAAACTATGGATACTGAAGTGTACCAGAAGAAACTAAAAAAACAAGAGAGGAAGGATGAAATATCAAGCTTGCTGTGCACAACAGTGCAGAGGAAGGGTGGAGTGATGACCAAAGTGATGGTGGAGCATTGCCAATGTCAGCAATAACGATGGCAACATTATTTATCGATGGTGACTGATGCACCAGCAATACAGTACACATAGCTATGAGTATCTATCTACTCTAAAGGGAGTTCAAGCTAATTAGCCTTATTAAGGCAGGGAGGTTAACCAGACTAATCAGCTACTTATGTCATGAGGGTCAGGTGAGAATCAGAGTATTTGTCAGAGGACAGGTCTCCAGACTATGTTTAACCCTATTTCAAGCTTAGTCTGACAACACACCTACTCATAGCACATTTAAATGACTACTCAGCCCATCCTATTTCCTTCCATCTTCTAGTAGTTAGCCTTGATGAGTCATATGCATAGACCTTACTCAGCATTGATTATTGTTAGTCATACTCCATTACATACTGGGGCCCAATTAGTAAACAGTATTAGTAATAGCACAGCCACTGATGTAGTATATAAAGGCAGCCTGAGGATAAAATATCCCTAGGCTAAACAATAATAGTGTCCTCCTGGCATACACACTAGACTGACTGTAAGCTCTCTAGCAACATCTGACTGCTCAGTTAGCCTTGCTAGTTCCTTGCTCAACTCTTGCTTGCCTCTATGACCACTTGACTCCTACTTGTCACTGGTGCTTGCTAGCTTTGTAGAAGGAGTTCTGCAGACATTAAGCATCCCCTTACAGGTTATTCAGCTTCTTACACTGTCCACCCTCTTAGCTCACAGTACTCAATCTATCTCCTACTATGTCTTCTGACTCTTAATCTCCCTCTACTCCCATTAAGTGCTGTCTGGGTAGGCAGCAACTTAACCTTTTGGATAAGTAGTTTTTGCAAGAGTCTCAAAAAGGTTTCAGAAACTCACTATGAAATTTGGAGCCTGTTGAGTATAAACAAGCTATGGACTATTGGTCTCCAAGAGATATCAGCAAAAAATGCTAAAGTATTGCAGCAAGGGAGAGGAAGTGCTTAGCTATACAGAGCTACTAGATTCTAGCCATAGGTACTAGGTGCAAAGGTTTGTAGGTGAAGCACCAAGGTGTTGGCAATGTAAGACTAGAGGTGCCTGAATAGCACTTCAAGGGCTAAGAAAAGAAGTGCTAAGGGACAAATGCCAAAAGAGAGAGAGAAGCACTAAGACAACTTAGAGGAGTCAAGTTGCTTAGAGATCTAAACTCTGATGAAGATGGTTGTAGACAGAACTGTGTACAATTTTTCTGTGTTTCATACTGACAAAAAGTAAAGTATTTATACAAAACATTGAAATAAAAGAAGTCCAAAAATAAAAGAGTTGGCAAGTCATTGCTAACCATTAATAAACCAAGCTGTCTGTCTCAGAGAAATACTATCAAAGATATGTTGCCAGAGTGTTTGGTAGAACATTGGTAAAAGGCTGAAACATCTGATGTTTCTCAGTTGTCTGTCAGTTGAATCACTTGTTAGTTTGGACATACCAGAGATCACAGAAGGTGTGGGCATGAGAGACTGCCTGATGACTTGTTAGAGGAAGTGGGCAGCCTGGCAAGATGTGCAGCAAGGTGGGTTGGATCATATGTTTTAGCTTGCAGTTTTGGTGGGATGTTTTGAGGAGTGCCTTCCAGTGGTTTAACTATAGTTGTCAGAAAGGGAAATAACAGCTGGAGAGTTATACTGCATTCTAGTAGCACTCTGAAAATGCCTTGTATGTGCTGAACCAAGTAGGAGCTCATCATCTCCCACTGAAATTTTAGCTATCTTCAATCAACTGCTATTCACATGCAGGATCATGTGCTGCATAGTTCATGTGTGGTCAGGAAGGTATAAATTGCCTAGCAAACTGTTGTAGATTTGTTTTCAATCTTGCTTCTCCTGTTAGCTGCATTTTAAACTGACTATTTTTAGGATGTCCACTCCTACCCCTGTTACTACTGCTGAGGCCAATGCTCGACTTGCAGCCTAGACCTTAATTGCTAAGGCAACAATGTTTTTTATGCATATCAAAAATGTTGAAATTGATGCACCATGGCAAATAGTAGAAGGAGTGATGCAGGTATACAAGAGATAGGCAGCATTGCAATTAGCTGAAGTCTTATAGAGTTGGAAAGAAGAGGTTTTGATGCATGGCATGCTATTTAGAAAATATAGGAGCAAAGTAGCTAGAGCTTTTTGTAAGTTCTTCTAGCTCTTGTCTGCAACATTGCTATATACTAGTGACTAAGCTCTGCCCATGCCACTTTAACAGCTGACTTTTGAAGGAAGATGAGCTGGCAGACCTTTTGTCCAGAGTGTTGCTAACAATGGTAAGCATCTTGCCACTCAGATGAGTTGCTATGCTGACATGGTCTCTTTTAGCTATAGACTGACTTACTCTTGCTTAGTCAACTGGAAGTGGTGAAGCAGAAGATGTGGCTAAGTGCTGAACAGCAAGGAGACCAAGAAGGGCAGCAATCAAATGTGTCTACTGAGGAAAAAGTGCAGGTGTTGCTAGTAGAGCAAAAAAGCATGCTAAAGGAGTTGGCATGGCAAAAGGCAGTGGCAGCAGTGGATTCAGGTGATGTAATAAAGAGGAGTTTGAAGTAGAGGTGCTAGCAACTTTCAAGCAATTAGCAGCCATTAGTACATTAGCCTCCATACCAATGGCAGGAGTACAAGAGGAAGCAAGAAAGCATACTAAGGTTTTTAAGAAAAAGTTCTTCTATTCTTGCTAATAGTTGTCTCTAGTCCAAGAAGGTAAAAGCAGCCTACTACAAGGTAAGTTATTGACTTTTGTTAGAGGATCTTCTTTTTTTTATTATTGGCTTTAAATGCTCATCAAGAATATTTTTATAAACACAGAGTTATGAGAACTGTTAGTGGCATAGCAGAAAAAAGCTGTGTTGAATACTACTGTTTTGGCAGGTAGTGTAATAATAAGAGAAATGTGTGGCAAGTGCTTGGTGGTGCCTAAAAATAGTGCAAGTTCAAAGAGGCTTATAGAATAGTAAGCATGCTTTTTCACACTTTTATTTACTTAGCTGATTTGTTTGATAGTGCAACAAGTGTTGGGCCAATGACAACCCCAAGGCATGCTGGTACTCTTAAGCATGCTTGCACTTTGAATAGCACCAAGACTCATAAGCAGCATGGCTTGCTAGACCCCTTGGTTAGGAGAACTTTCAAGCAGAGCATGTTGATATAGTAAGCATGAGTGTTTGTAGAGTGGCAGAGGGCAATTATAGCAGATGATGGAGTTGCAGAGCTGAAGAAGTCATCTTTAGCATTGCAAACTTATCAAAGAGAAAGGAGTGCTCAGAGAAGCATTGAGCAGTAGCAAAAGAAGCAAAAAATGGCTATAGCCAAATGCATTGTAAGCAGTCTAACTAGGCAAGTGGTAAGGAAGCATTGCAAGCAATGGAGTGGCAATGCCTTCCAAATGCAAAACTTCTTCCTTCTTTTAACAAAGGCAAAGAAAAAGCAAAGTGAGTGTGCATTGTGACAATGCCAACAAGCATGCCAGAAGACAGGGAGATGAAGGAGCTAGAGCACATGCTGGTAGCAAGTCAAGTGTTGCTAGTAATGCCAGTAGTAGCAGGGCCAAGTCATCTTTGGTGAGTAATGCTTTTTGCTTCTTCAAATATTGTTCTAACTTGATGAGTCATCTAGAAGTCCTTTTTCTAGTGCTGAGTTGCCAATGCAAATGAATTTGCTAGTAGCAACTGAAGAGAAAGTAGCAAAAGAAAGAAGTGCCTAGAGTGCAGAGATAATAATGAAAATTGATGGTAAGCCATGTCATCAATGGCACTGGTTGCTTCAGTAGAGTAGCAAGCCCCTTGCTTCCATGGAGCTTTCTTCAAGATGTAGCAGGGCTAGTGCTTTATCAACCAATCATAGCAAGAGTAAGTCTTTTTTACCACAATTTGAAAGTAGTGACTTAGCAATTTAAGTTGATTTTTTATAAACTGCTCCACTACAACTAAGAGTCATCAGCAACAATGTTGAGTAGCTAGAGAAGAACTTTTGCTTTGTAATAGCACTGCATCTTGTGAAGGTGCTCTCCAAGTTCTGTGCTAGGGTAACTGCTATATGGTGGACATTTAACAAAGAGCTGAAGGTGGCAACAAGTGAGTTTATAGCAGCATAGCAGTGCTTCAACCTAATGGATTGGATGTTTGAGGTGCTGAGTGATTATTTGACAAAGCTACTGTATAAACTGTTAGTTGCTAAGAGAAATCAGCAAGCAATGCTAAAGTAAGGTAGCAGCAATAAATGGAAAATGCTTAATTACACAGAGCTACTAGATCTTAGCTATAGGTGCTAGGCACAAAGATTCATAAGTGAAGCATTAAAGCATTGGTAATATAAAATTAAAAGTGCTTGAATAACACTATAAAAGCAAAGAGAAAAAATGCCAAAGGACAAGTATCAAGAAAAAAAAAGAGGTGCTAAAACAACTTAGAAAAGTAAAGTAACTTAGAAATTTGAACTATGAAGATAGTTGTAGGCAGAACTGTGTGTGATTTTTCTGTGTATAATTATAACAAAAAGTAAAGTATTTATACAAAATAAAAATGGCAAACTTGTCAAAGGTCACTGAGCATCTAAGCAATGCTTAGTGACAATATATATATAAGAAAAAAATAGGTAGGTATATGTGAATTATATCAAAATCATAGAAATAAAAAAAGTCCAGATCAGCAAGCTTTTGCAAATCATTAATCAACCAAGCTGGCTGTCACAGAAAAATAAATATCATTAGAGAAGTGTTGCTAAAAGAAGGCTAAGCAAGGCATTGGCAAATGCTGAAACAAATGATCTTTTTAAGCTGTCTATTAATTGGCAAGTATGGCATAAATAATATAGGCTATCAATTTGATTGAGGCTTCTATCATTCCATCAAATGCCAGCTTTGGCATAACAAAGATGATAAAAGCTACTAGTATGGAAGGCTGCCTGCTATTTGGCAGGAGAAGCAGGCAGAAAGATGAAAGAGTTGTGATTCAGCATGTGATGTATTATGTGACTTTGGCATGTGAGAAGTAGACTTTGTCTATGGGCTCTTGAGACAGTAAGCAGCAAGAGCAGAGGCACATGACTTGTTGGTGCTCTGTTAGTTAGTTGTTGCTAGCTAGCAGAAGTTGATAAGGGAGGCTTAAAAATATTACCAAATTCCACAAGATAAGAACTGCTCTAATGCTATGATTTTTTTGCACAAAAAACATGCAGAAGGCTCAGTTTTCAATCAACCAAGTTGCTAAGCATCACATAGCTGTACTTCTATAGTCTATGCACTAATACCAAGAGTATAAAGATATTGGTGCACTATTGAAAACTTTATTCTATTTATCCTTTTCTTTTTAAAGCACTTTTTTCCACTAGTTTCTTGATATCAATGTTTTTTTAGAGCCTTTATACTTCTCCATTTAATACTAATAATGCTCAGCTGATTGCTATTATATTTGTTGCTAAGGCTAACATGTCCTTAGCATGTATCAACATTGATTAGCATGGACATAGTAGAGGGCACAATAACTAAGGTAATGAGATTGTATAGTTAGCAATGCATGTAAAAAGCATTGCTTGAAAGCAAGAGTCAGAAGCATGGAGTTGTGAGGCACAATATGCTAACAATGCTAGTGCACCTTAGTTAATGCTATTTAGTTGCTTTATAAGTTCTTAGCTTTTTCTTTCTTTATTTTTACTTTTTAATTATGTTTTAAAAACCTTTTGCTGTTCTCATTTAAAAATGAGCTGAAGGACATTTTGTCTAGAGAGTTGCTGCTAGTAAGCCCAAGTCATCAAGCATAAGTTCTTTCTTAAGTTTTGTTTTTTTACATCTATAGTTAGAAGATAGCAAATATAAAAGGAGCTTGCAGCAAGAGTTGGCATATTAAAAAAGTTGGCGCTAGAAGCATCAATAGCTAATAATGCTATCCATGCTAAAAAAAAAGCTAGCAGCAGAAAAAAAAAAAAAAAAGGAGGTTTTGATGTTAATGACTTTTAAGAAGTTGCTTACTATTATAGCAACAGCAATATAAATAAACTACTATATAAAGTCTATTAAAAAAATAATAAGATTTTTATTATATTTTTTTGCTGCTATTGCTAAAAAATTAAATAATCTTCTAAGAATGATGGTTTTTATTATGTAGTAAGTTTTTATGTCTTTGCAAATAATTTTAGTAACTGACTACTTAATGCAGGCACCAACACAAACCACTTTTTTTAGATATGAAGCTGAAGAGCCTCTTAGCAATTTGTTGCTAAGAAGCAGTGCTAAATACAGGAATAGAAGTAGGAGTGAAGATGAAAGAAATGCATGAAGAAAAGTCTGTTGCTAAAGAGTTGTAGTAAGACTTCAAAAATTAATATAAAGCAGTAAGCAGTACAGTATCATTATATCTTAGCAACTGTCAGCTGACTTATTTTAGTATGATAAGTGCTAGGCAAATAACAACTCAGAGGAGTGTTAGTACTCTACTAGCACTTTTCCTTGCTACTAATGCAGCACCTTTAAACATGTCTGCACTCTCAATAGCATTAAGATCTGCAAGCATGGTGATGTTCCTGATCCTATTGTCAAGCATACATTTAAACAAGCAGTAAAAGTTAGGACAAGGCTAGAGTAGTGCAGTTGTAGGCTAATAAAGAGACCATTGCTGCTCTTTATCTAGCAAAGAAGAGGAGAAGAAGAAAAGAGTGAGGATTGCTGTGGAGTTGCCAAAGAAAGCAGAGAAGAAGGCAAGAAACTTGAAGAGGATGCTAGTAGCCAGCAGAGTGTCACTAGTGGTAGATATGCTTGGAGCAGGTTCAAGTTACAAATTTTAAAGTTAAAAAGAATGCTCAGTAAATTATCATAGCAAAAAACTCTTGGCAAAAAAAAGGCTTGCACAAGGTGGCAAGTGCCAGTAAATAGCTAGATACATGGAGTGCAGCAAGAAAACTAGTATTTATAATGTATGAAAATAATGAGCAGCAAAAAAGTAAAATAGCCAATATAAAGAAATTCTTAGTGCATATGTGTATCAATTGTTCTCTTCTTAAGACAGCAGGTTTTTATTGTTAAAAAAATCTGTTTTTTCTAGTTTACAAAGTTTGGTAGTAACAATATCAAAAACATCTAGCAGGAAGGAAATTTGTTTCTATGCCAAATAAAAGAATAAGTAAAGCAGCAATAGATTGGTGTAAAACTAATCTATTTAGTTTGCAGAACTTATAGTTACAAACAGTAGTGCTATGGTCAATTTTAAATTTTAGTGCTGCTTGCCATTTAGTAGCAAAAACAGTTTTATAAAAGTGTGCTGTCTTTTTAGTGATATTGCAATCAATAGTGCATGACTAGGTTAGTAGTAAACAGCATGCTGTTTGGAGCTGGCTGGAGGTATGTTACTTTGATGATGTTGGCAAAAAAAAGTAGGTGAATACTAGTTGCCACATAATATGGTGAACAATTTATGCATTTATAGATAGTAACTTGTTCTGACTAAAAAACTAAATAAGTTGCTTTGCTCTATTGCAATTTATTGCTATCGACTGCCTTGAAAAAGGCTTGCTGCATGGCAAAGTAAGGCCTTTCAACTAAGCTATTGGTGTGTTTGTTGTATTCCAAGATGCAAATGTAATAGAGGTTGTATTTCTTAGCAAGGTAGGCAAGAGCTTTAATAATTGAGCAGTTGCTATATCTGTTGAATTTAGGTGGCAAGTTTTGACATACCAGGTGATGTTGATGCACAGCCACCAGAATTGTTCTATAAACATGGTGCATGTTGCAAAAAAACCGCAGTGGCCAAGTTTATCATGCATAGCATGGAGAATTTGCAGGCAATTATTGAGCTTAATGATCAATTTATAAGCAAGCACCATCACAATAGTAGCACCATAGGCGAATGTTGCTAATGTAAATGGCATATTAAATAAAACAAGGGTATTTATCATTGCCAAGACCAAGGAGTCTTCCAACATTGAATCAGCTTTAAGCAATGGTCCTCAGCAATAGTCCTCAGCAATGGCTTTGTTAGTACATGGAATGGCATTGTAGATAAGGTTATAAAAATCTTTTTTGAATGGCTGGAGTTCTTCTACAATCCTAACTGTTAGTAATTCTTCTTGATTGTAAGCAACTAGGCTGGTGGTATAAAAAGTAATTAGAATAGCAAATGGCTTCAGTCAGTAAAAAACAATAAAATGTATAAAAAAATTGGCAGAAAGTTGATTAGTGTAAAGTAGGTAGATGGGTAGCTGAATTAGGTGTATAAATTCATGGAGTTGGTCAATTCAGTCAGCAAAGTCTTCATCATTGCAGAATTGCTAAGCTGTGAAGGTTGCTTAGAGAGCTCATTAAGTCTATGGATGCTTTTGTCATATACAAGCTCAAAATAAAATATAAGAATAGCAACCACTCATTTGTTCATGCTAGCACAGAGTTGTATATCAAGATTTTGCAGCATATCTTTAATGTATTTTGCATTCACTTTAACAATGAGGTTGTGCACACCAATGAAATACATCCTTAGCACCTGAGCTTATAGCTTCAAAGAAAAAAGTAAGCTAATGATTTTTCTCTTGCTATTATTGCTAAAAAAACCTTAAATAGTTTTGCAAAAGTGATAGCTTCTATTATATAGTAAGTTTTTATGTTTTTTCAGACATATTTTTGATGACTAACCACTTGGTGCAAGCACCAATACAAACAACTTTTGCAATTCATTACTAAGAAGCAGTAGTAGATACTAGGATAAAGGCAAAGGTGGAAATTAAAGAGATGCATAAAAAGAAGTCTGTTGCTCAAGAGTTGTGGCAAAACTTCAAAGATTCTTATATTTTTGCAACTAGCAGTTGACTTGTTTTTAATGCAATAAGTGCTGAGTAAACAATGATTCTAAAGAGTGTTGGTACTTTACTAGCACTTCTTCCTGCTACTAGTGCAGCATTTTTAAACATACCTGCACTCTTAATAGTATTAAAACTCACAAGCATAGCAATGCCTCCAAGTCCATTGTTAAGCATATGTTTGAATAAGTGGTAAGGGTTAGAAGAGCATAAAAGTTTGTAAAGGCTCAAAAAGTAGTGGTGGCAGCAGGCAAGGCCACTATCATTAGTGTGGCAAGTTTTGCCTTGATCAAAGCAATGCATCAGCAAGTGTAAATAGTATAGGTGGCAAGCTCAAGAACAAGATTCAAATGCAGCTATATGCTAGCAAGGGGGCTATTGCCTCTGGTAAATAAAAAGCCTCATCTTTGCTTAGCAAAGGAGAGAGAAGAGAAAAAGAGTAAGAGTAGTGGTGGAGTTGCTAAAAAAGTGGTTGAAAAAGAAGTGAGAAATTTAGAGGAAGCACTAGCAGCTAGCAGAGTATTGCCAGTAAGTGGACACACTTTTGAAGCAGGTTTCAGTTGTCTAAAATAAATTTTGGAGTTTCAATCTAGTGCTAACTAATACTTGATTTTTCAAAAGTCCTTTTTCTGGTGCTTTGTTACTAATGCTAGTGGACAAGTTGCAGCAAAAGAGTCTTGGCAATAATGATGCACGAGAAGAGTTCAAGAGAAGAATGGTGATGGAGGCTCCAAGTCTCTTCAACAGTGGGAGTAGCTGTCAAAATAAGGTGGCAAGGACCCTGCTATGCTTGAGCTATTGCTAAGCATTGATTAGAAGACTTTAATACCTTGCTGATGCATAGTTAGAGTAAGTTTTTTCTTTGTTAGTGAGCTTTTAAACTTATTATTATAGTTTAATTCCAGTAAATGGCACCACATACTTGCATTTTTAATACTAAAACTATCTGGCTGAAAAAGGGATTGCTATATCCAGTGATACTCTTCTACTCTACTATTGACTTGAAGTGCTTGCAGATATATGCTTAAGCAATGCTGAAGATGTTTGATAAGCAGAGGGAGGCAGTCAAAGCAGAGTTAGCAGTAGTGTAGCATTGTGCCAATATGCTAAAGAAAATAGTAACCATTTATTCTGAATGAGTATTTGAAGAATATTGCTAATGCTTTGAAGTGGCAAAAAGAAAACAACATAAAAAAAGGTGATTTACTCCTTTGTGACTCTAGCTTGCTATTATCTGATAGCTTCTAAATGCCTTGAACAATTTTTGAACTTTTTGTTAGTTACAAAATATTTGAATTTATATGTAAATATAATGTAAACTGCAGTTATGTAACAATTTAAACTTTTTTGTACTTTTAATTGAAGTTGCAATAGAAAACAGCAAAAGCAGTAAGAAAGTGTATACAAAGTATAGTAAGAAGTAGAACTGTAAGTAATGGAGAAATGAAGGAAACTTATAAAAAATCAACAGAAGTTTAAAGAAAACACTTAGTAGATTATCATAGCAAAAAACTCTTGGCAAAAAAAAAAGGCTTGTGCAAGGCAGCAAGTGTCAGTAGACACTGCTACTGCAGCTAGGTATATGAGTGCAGCAAAAAAAAGGTCTGTAATGTATGAAAAATAATGAGCAGCAAGAAAGTAAAGTAACCAATATAGAAATTCTTAGCATGTATATATAAATTGTCCTGCTTTTCAAGCAGCAAGCCATTATTATCAAAGAGATCTGTTTCTTCTAGTTCATGGAGCTTAATAGTGTTTATATCAAAAACTTTTAGCAATAAGAAAATTTGTTTCTGTACTAAATAAGGAAGTAAACAAAAAGCAGCAACAGGGTGGTGCAAAGCTAATTTATCTAGTTTACAAAGAACATAAGAATCTTTACAATTTCTAAAGATAACTATCAAGAGCCCAAAATAATGAAGGCACATTTTTTGTTGTGTAGTTTCAATCTTGGAATTTCTTATTAATATTAATGACTCACAGCAGAAGTTGTAGTTGCAAATAGTAGTGCTATAATCAGTTTTAAACCTTAGCACTGCTTGGCATTTAGCAGCAAAAACAGTTTTATATAGGCATGGCAAATTTTTTTGACTACATTGCAAATTTACAGCATGCTAAACTTAGTATTAATATATATTTTGCTAAATAAGAGTGCAGGCATGGCGACTATAAGTAGTATAAGTAGTTGCTGTGTTTGTTAAATTTGGTAGAAGTGGCAAATTTTAACATATCAAGCTATATTGGCATGAATATGCAGCTATTAGAATTGTTTTGTAAGCATAGCACATATTGCAAAAAGACCACAGTAGCCAAGTTTGTTGTGCATAGTGTAAAAAATCTGAAGGCAACTGTTGAGTTTGACAATCAACTTATGTGTGCCATCACAATAGCAGCACCATAGGCAATTGTTGCCTAAAAAGAAGTGAGTAGCATATCAAATAAAATAGGGGTATTCATTGTTTCCAAGACCAGAAAGTTGCTTAAGGTTTTTTAGACATTGAACTAGTTCTAAGCAATGGTTCTTGGCTGTAGCTTTGTTAGTATGTGGAACAGCATTGCAAATAAAGTTGTAATTTTTTCTTAGTTGTGCTCATCAAGTCTATAAAAGATGCTTTTGACATATACAAGTTCCAAATGAAATATAAGAATAGTGACTATTCATCTGTTCATGATATACTAGCAGAATATATGTTAGAATTTTGCAGCATACCTTTAATGTATTTTGTGTCCACTTTAACAATGAAGTTGCACATGCTAATTAGATGTTACATCTTCAAAGCCTTAAAGAGTCTATAAAATTCTAGCAATTGGCTATAGCAAGCTTTTCTATTATTAAAAATAAAACCAAAAAAATTATAGCAATATTGGCAATAATTGTCATTAAAACACTGATACAAAAAGTAATCAATAGTAATATGAAGTGTCTACTATCAAAATAATTGAGTCTGATGATAAATAGTAAATAGGTATAAGGAGCTTGGCATTTTAAAGTGCTTTTACTATGTTTTGTTGGACAGCAAGCTAGTTTAGGCTAAATTCAAATAGAGTGTTGGCACATGTGAATTGATTGAGATGATGAGTACAATGGGCAAAGTTTTTAAAAAATATACAGAAGATTACAACAATGCTTAAGAAAGCATATATTTTAGAGAAGTTGTGAAAAGATTTCTAACAGAAAAGTTAGATGACTTTTGTCAGAAACACAATCTTCTAACATGCAAACATGACTAAGAATTTTAAAATAATGAGTGCATAATACAAGTTTATGACCAAAAAAAGTATTGCCACAGTACTTCATATGCTGTATATAGAATAGAGTTAAAAACATAAAAAAAGTCTTAGAGCATCAAACAAATATTAAAATTAGCAAGGTGCTTGGCAGGCATACTATTAATAAATTGCTAATTTTCAAAGTTCTTGCATCTATATTGTTAATAAAGCTTTGAACATACTGGAAAATTTTTGGCTGCAAAATAAAGGTGATGTCATTGTAAAATATCATTAGCAAAGTAAATTAGCAAAGTAACTAGATGCAAAATACTAAAGGAGGTTTAAAATATAGTAAGTTTATGAGAGGCAAAATCAATAAACCATTTGTTATAGCCAATATAGAGATTTAATATAGCACTACAGATTCTATCAAAGAACTTAGCAACATAGTGAAAAAAGAGCAGCATACTAAATAAATAGTAACTTTATTTAATCAACACAAAAGCAGAGAAAACTATTTTTTTTTTTTAGCAAAGAGAATTAGAGCTTTAGCAGTGGAGGAGGAGAAGCAAATGAAGCCTCTACCAAGCATGTTATCAAGGTAGTTTTTGAGAGTGCAAAGCTCAACTTCAAATATATTGTAGATTTTACCAAATGAAGGAGAGAAGTCATCTTCAAGATTGAACTTGTATTTATAGAATTGATGAGGAGAAAGTTTTTTGACACTTTCTTTAAAGAAAATATTGAAATAGTGTTTACTTAGTAAGCTCCAAATCAAAGTATTTGATGAGATTTAGAAACAGCAATAGAAGAATGCTTAGCAGCCTGCATGTTTAGAAAATAAGGGCACTTCATCAGCAACTGCTTAAAATGCCAAGCTATGAGCCAGACTATCTGATCTATTGGAGCTAACAACTGTAGTAGTTTATGAAAAACAATTTAGATTTAGAAGGTGCATTAAATCATAGAACTGACTCTGATGTTTTATTCCTGGTTTTACATTTTTGATCAATGGAAATCATTTCAAATACTTTTTTGGCACATTTTCTTTTGCAGTTTCTTCAGTCTTTCATTTTCTTTTGCAGTTTCTTCAGTCTTTCTTTTTCTCACTACTTTACTTTATTTTCTTGTTTCTATTAACACCTTCATTAATAGCAGCACTATTTTATTCAGGCCACTTTTGCCATATATGCTTTAAACTCTTTTTTGAAGTTGCTTGTCTCTATCTATTTTAAGCTCTTTTTTTAATAAAAGCACTTTCTTTGCTAGCAACATTACTCATTCTTGAACTCTCTTAATTTTGCACAACTAATCTCCAGATTTACTGAAAAAGCCTCACACTTTATTTCAACTAACACACCACCCTTCACTTTGACTGACAATTTCATGCTATTTCCTGCTCCACCTTTTAGCACTAAACTTCTTAAGCAGCTTTAAAAAGAGGGAAAAAAAAAACAATATTCCACCACCATTCTTTCTTCAAATTAAAACTCCAATTCTTCTTCTACTATTTATTTCAAAGCATGCAAATAACACTAACAACTTTAAAAAATGTTTCCACACTTCTCATTAATTTGCCTACATTCCTGCTAACTTCAAAATACTCAACATCAACATTATTAGTACAACCTCCTTTGCCAACATTATTTATAACAGCACTCTCATTTACTAACTTTATATCTCTACACTTTTAAAAAATACCTCTGCATTAAAGCAACACTTTTAGAACTCAAAATAGAAGAGTAAAAATATTACAGTTTTGCTAGCATCTTTTTCAAAGAAAGTGCCAACAACTCCTTTCATCGGTCCCATCACCACAAAGTCAACTTTAAAAATAGTCAGACTTTTTTCTTCTGTTTAGCAAAAATTACAATATGTTTGAAATCAAGCTCTACACTCTTAAACACTATCTTGATGACATACTTAGCAAAGGCTTTATCTGCCTTTTTATCTCTACTGCTAGAACTTTGGTGCTTTTTGCTAAAAAGAAGGACCATTTCTTCTGCATTTGTATCAACTACCAAGAACTCAATAAAGTCACTAAATAAAACTCATATCCTCTTTTTTTTATTGAAAAACCTAGTCAATTGCTTCTGCAGTATTAAAGTTTACACTAAAATCAACACCTGCTGCAGCTACAATAATGTCCCGATCACTCTTGAACACAAGTAGAAGACTACCTTTTGCACTTGCTATATATAGTCTATTTGAATACTTTGTGATGATTTTAAACTTCTCCACTACTTTTTAGTACTTTATGAACAACATCTTTTACAACATGAATAAAGTTTTTATCATTTATCTTGACAACATTCTTATCTACTCCAACTTAGTCAAAAAACACTATGAACATGTCTGCTGTATTTTACACTAGCAGAACACTTTCATGCTATTTTTATTATAAATAAAGAAGGCATTTTTTATCAGATTTGAAATATACTACTAAACACCTACTATGCTTAGCATAACCTCCAGAGCAACTCTACTAATAACTAGACCTTCAATCCAACCTTTATGCAACAGGCTCCTGCTCTGAGAAAGCTGCATTTATGCTTTAAACTACTAGACTGTATATCTTGATATTTTCTAGCAGCATCATGACTGCCTCTAAAAACACTCAAGCATGCAAAAAACCCTTCAGCTCATTTTCTAGACCTATTTCTGGCCAAGCATAAAGAAAGACAGTATCAGTTACATTCAGGCCTGTAAATTCTGTTTTTAAGCATAAGCAATGTTATCAGAAGTCTGCTACAATCTCATGTTTTGAATTAAGTAATGAACTCCAGTGTAATTCCAAAGCTCTTCTCTTTTCAGTAAAGCAGCAATTATTTGCTGTTATTTTTTTAAAACAATTGAAGTTTGACAAAAATCTCCTCCAAAAACTATAGTAATTTCATTAAAGAGCATGTTTTTATCCAGAATAAATCTGAAAGCACAATTCACAGAATTAATGGCATGTTTGTAACTTCATTCCAAATAGTAATTTTGGTGTAAAGTATGAGCTGGAATAAATAAGTGCTTTTTCTGATATTAGTAATAAATGTATCTAAAATATTAAACTTTGAATAAGCAGCCATACCATTCTCCAGTAATACAGCAGCATAGCAGGGCTATAATGCTCAAATTTCATTGCATGTCAGTAGCTTTTATTTTTATATTTCATCTGATACTACTATTAAATGCTCCACCTTCTCTTGTAAAGAATGTGTTGCTTTCTTGCAATGAGAATTTGACATGCTAAAAAATCAGGTTTTTAATAGAATAGAAATTAAACAATATAAATAGCCTTTGAAAAACTACAAACTCATGTTTAGTCTTGCTTTTTTTTAAATTCCTTCTGCTGCTCAAGCTCCAGCTTCTACTACTTCTTATTAATTAATACTGTATCTGCCATTTCTAATCTATTGCTGCTGCTTTGCTGCTTTTTGTTCTTATGCTAGATTGCTGCTGCTATGCAGCTTCTGTCTAGTATAATTTTGCCATGCCTAACAAAAGAACTAATGGTGCCTACTATTTTACTGCTTTTATTTTTGATATTGAAAAATCTAACTATGTATTCAGTTGCATCATGTTGATTCCAGTTAATTTATCAGTAGAAAAATTGTGATCTATTGCACCAGATGTTAGAAATTATATAGAAACTAGTATTACTTCTAAGCAATTTCTGGCTACAGTCCTTAAAGTAGACAAAATTGATGATGCTGATGTGCCTTCAAAATTTAGTTTAGTGTCATCTGCATATGCATTTAATTTTAGTTTATAAGCACAAAAAGTTGAGGTTCAAAAGTAACAGAAAGATTAGCAGCAAGCAGTAGTAGCAAGTGGCAACAATTAAGAGAGTGGTGAAAAATAAAGTGCTTAGTTTAACAAAGTCAGTTAAAACATAAAGAGTCACACTAATTAATGAGTATTTGTAAAATGTCCTGAGTTAGAGACTCATTAATACTTTGTTAGAATTCAGTGCAAACCAACTACTATTTGCTCCTCTATTGACTTGGTTGAAACTTACATTTCTGTTGGCCTGAATCAAGACTTAGCAATACTTACTTGTACACATAGCTTTCAAGCGATCAGATTTATTATGATAACTATTAACAACAAGAGTTAATTCAAGGCCAATATTAATAGCACTTAAATCATTTCTATAATAGCAGAAGTTGCTAACAAGCTAAAATTAATTTATAACTCTTCTAAACATGCAGTCTGCTAATAGCACTATTGACAGATTGCTAGGGCTTGCCAAATGTGCTATGCACTGTTGACAACTTGACATTCTTCCTCATCTTATGCTATTCTACTTATGGCTTGTTTCAGCCACTCCTTCAATGCATTTTATAATCAACCATCCTCTTTATAACAGTGGTGTTAGGTGCATCAAGCTATGCTGACCTTTTTAAGCAGTTGCTATTACAACTAACATGCCAAACATCTATGGTATACTAAAAAACACTAGTTTTGCTATGACAAGTCTGCTCATGCATTTTTTCAATTATAAGGAAGTGATTGGCAACAATAATCATGGAAATGTAATGCTAGTGCTTAAAAATAAATATAACTAAAGTAGTCTTATAAATATTCTTTCTACTTATTTTAATTCTAAAGTACTTTCTTCTTTTCTCTTGATACAGGTGCTAATGTGCTAAATCTGCCTGGTAGAAACCCTAAAATCATATAGCTTTTTACCAACTTGTTTATTTCTTGCTCATTTATATTGTTTGAAGCCTTCACTCCTTATTCCTCTAGCCATTCATGGCCCATGTGGAAATGCTCATTTCAACACAAAATATATAGTAGATAGCAAATGTTCTAAGAGATATTTCAAGGAATTTCAAGAGATCACTCTGTATAATGATGATGGCTATTTTCAATATGTCAGATCTAACAATGGCCACTACTTTGAAAAGCATGGTCATTGTTATAACAAAGTCATATCAATGTGGAAGTTTGTGTTTCAGTAGAAGCCATCAAGTACATTTATAAGTACATTTACAAAGGCCATGACAAGACAACTTTGAAACTTTATAGAGACTAAAGAAATCAAATCAAGAAATTAGATACTAAATATGTGTCTACACATCTTTGAATTTAATCATGCAGAACCTCCTTCTGTTTATCACTTGCTTGTACACTTTTAAGAGCAATTTAAGTAAATAAAAGTTGAGTAAAGCCTGAAGCTGAGCAGGTGAGCTTTTGAAATGCTTAAATAAGCTTTAGAGAAGTTATGCAATAAATTGAGAGGAGTCAGATTTGAAACAGAGCAGCAGAATCTGTGGCTAAATAATAAATAAATGTCAAAACCAAATAGCAGTCTAATCAAGATGCAAGAGTTAGAGATTGCAGGTTGCAACAGGTTTTAAAATGTAAATAACAAAAATGAATAGATGACATGAACAAATAATAGAATTAATAATAAGTAATAAGCAAAGCTAGATTAAAGGTTCTAAAACCTTGAAGTGTGCTGGAAAAATATTTCAAAATAGTCACAATACACTGTTTTAATACTGTCACTACACTATTATAATATTATCACATGCAGTTTTATTCTATAATGCCACTGTTGTTGAATAAAGTGTATGCCTTCTGAACATTTCAGGACAAGTGCTAAAACTGATCACAAATAGTAGCTGTAGAGGTAATATAGTCATTTTTGCAGTCTCTAAAATCTCTGAGCAAGGGTTTAAAAGTTTTTTGTGCAATTAGCAAATGCTGTTAGGCCTATTCCAAAGCAATCACACCATTGTTGTTGTTACACTTACACACTATATGTACAATATTGCTATTACTAAGTGATGAAGAACTTCTACACTTACTATGAGATACATTATAGTGGATGCAAATATTTGCACTTTGTTACCAAGAGTTATACATCTGTAAGTTTTAATATGATAGTAGAAGTACTTCAAATTCAATAGTAAAATCAACTTGCTGTATTATTGTAATACCATTTGAAGAGTCTATTGATCTCAACACTCCATTGAAATAAATCAACTGTCTCAAGTCTTTATTCCTCCTGACAAAAAGATATCAGACTTTTAAAAATGCCTGCAAATAGCTATAAAGTTGTAAAACAACTGCTGTATATGCTGTTTACTTTTAATATATATGACAGAAAAAACAACATAGTAACCTTGTTGTTCTAACTCTTCATCTCTAGCAGCAGCATTGACTACTCTTTTATAGACTTCATTCAGCTTTGAGTTTTTTTGATTACATCAAACTCAGTAACCTATTTGCATAGTATGCAGTTTTAGAGATATTTTATGTTCTGTGCTGCTTTTATAGTCCTTGAAATATTAAAGTGATATCCATGTTCTCCAGTTAAAAAATGTCATTATAATGCAATAAAGTGAGTACAATTGGCTTATCTACTTTAATTGGTCTTCATGCAAGTGCAAGACTATAGTGATTGTGCTTTAAAGCTAATTTCAAAAATAACAGCAGCAACACTTTGTTTATTAGGATTATTATAGCAAGCATGTATTGCAAAGCAGCCATTTGAGAAAATCTAGAATTATATTGTTTATAAAAAGCCAGTTGCTTATTATAATTATAAAAATAGAATTGTGCATATATAGAACAATTATATCTAGTTGAAAGCAAAGCACTTGTTAAATAATGGATCTCTTTATGAATTTTAAAGCTATATAGTTTAGGAGCATTGGTAATAGCATGCTCAATTTTAACTCTCAAAAAAGTGAATGCAAAGCTATTGTATTGCTTAATGTGTGTTTTAAAAGCATCAGAGAGAGAATGATAGCTATAAAGTAGATTTAAAAGCTCTGGTGGAGAATTTTTAAGCCAAATAAATGTAGGCAACACATGCCAAGCTTTACATGATTTTTGGTGGACTTAACAAGCTTTCTAGTATTCTAGTATAAAGTTTAACAATGTAGACATAAGAAATTCATAAAATTAAGATAATATAGAGGAAGTTCATTCAAATAAAGCTGACTTGCTCTTTGGAGAGCTTAGTCAATGAGTACAGCAGGCTGCTGTAAAGAAGGCTCTAGAATATGAAAAAGACATTGTGAAAAATGAAGAGCAAGTTCTAATTGTTTTTAAGATATGTCTAGCAGAATCATATTTATCATTGATTATAAAATTTTTCAAATGCAGATTTTACATCATTTGCTACTTTAGCTTCATTCAAAGGTCTAAGTAATTGTATGTGAATTTCTCTATTGTTTAGCTAACTAGCATCTATATATTAAGCAATGACTTCTGAAAAAATTTAGATGTTGACTAAGAATTTATTAAAAATTGATGAATCTTATGAGTTTGAATTCCAAGCTCAATTTATTGGTTTGTAAGTTTAAACAACAGCTCTATGAATATAATATTTTTTTATTGTATGTAAAGTTTGTAAGTATAAAAAATATGGCATTTTAAGCCTTTGAACTGGCTGGCTTGTAGGGTCTCTTTATTGTTCAGTAGCTCCAGAGAATTAATTGGGTTTATAGCTTTGTCAAAGTTGTAGAGTTTGATGTGCAAAAAGTCATTGATGTTAGTAGCATTGAATTGAGTAGGAAGTCACTAATTGTGAGTGAGTCCTTATTCTAGCTGATTACTTTGGTAAGTAGAAAATACTGGAGTTAGTGTCTTGTAACTACTGGCCAATGCTATGATACATTGCTTCTTATATCTGTGAGCTCTGCTTCTGCATCAAACTTTATTAACATTAACAACTCTTTATAGAACAACTCTATTCTCTTTCTATTTTTGCTGAGCACTGAATATAGAACAACAACTATGTTTATGCTTCTACTCATTTTTTTTCCTTCTTTCTTGACACTAGCCACTATCTTCAAATGAGCTTTGAGCTTTGTGCACATGTCTTCAAAAATGAAAAAATAAATGTGTAAATAATTTCATAGACTGGATAAAACAGACTTAGAAAGAAGGGCAGCATTTACAAAAGCTAAGGACAATATAGCATGCTACTACAATTGCAAACATAGAGCCTCCAAGTGCAAATTGAAAAACCAAGTTTTCTTAAATGAATTAGATTACTCAGCTCCTTTGTAGTAGAACAACAAGTAGGCTCCCTAGCTTATTGCTTCCAGTTGCTAATAAGCATGTAACAATTCTACTTTGTTTTCAATATTGTGAAGCTGTCTCCTGCTTCTGATAATCTCATTCTTGGTCAATATCTCCCCATTTCATTTCTTCTGTTTGCCCTCCAATCGTTATTTAATCAATTTTTTCTTTATGCATTCTTTCAAACTACTAGTACAAGTTTCAGAATTATAGCTTCATTTATTCTCTGTCTACATTTCAATTAGTGTTAAACTCTCTAGCACAGCTATTTTTTCTTTGAAACAGCCTCTGGGTTTTTAGTATTTCAGTTTAGAGTTGAGGCTTTTTGTTGTCCAACAGTAGTTTTCATGCATCTAGAGCCTTGTAAGCATTGCTTCTGGCATGAAAAGTCTTCAGAGTTGTTCTCTTTAAATCTTTCTCTGCCATGTGTGTAACTATGCTTGTAAAACTTTGGATAGTATTGAATACACTTTGAATCCCCCTCTGCCAATTGTATAACTTAGCTATAGCCTCTAGAAGTTGCCTTTACATAGTAGTTAAAAAAACCATCTCAATATTTTATACTTTTTAAAAGATTACATTAGCATAAAGGATTGAATGAAAGTACTTAAAATTCTGATTAAATTATGTAAAATACTATAGTATTGTTGCTACAATTGCATTTAGGCCTATATGATTTGAAACAAAACTAACAATGGCCATTTAAAAATATTCACTCATTGAGACAGTTTTTTGAGCATTTCTAATTTTAGTATTTAGTACTTTGTATGTTCTTCATTTCCCTTGATAACTGCTTGAATTCTTCTAGGGCCTTTTATCAGTTTTTAGCATTCCTTTGGTGGTATTGTATTCTACTTCTTTTTTATAATTAATACACATCATGAGGTGTTTTATACTGCTTAAGCTGCTTTTTCAAGTACTTTCAGAGATGGCAATAAGATTAAGATTAGAATTAGGCTAGCTATCAAAGAACATCAAAGTTGTTGTCTTTAAACCATTTTTCTACTTAATTTCAACTCATACAGCTCTATACTATAGGCTCCATACTATAGAATTGTTTTCTTTTTCATATTTTACAATAATGTAGTACTTGGTTAAAGTATTACATATAGTTCTGGAGCTTTTTTTACCAACTTAGAAGCCTTACTCAAAGTCACACTTAATGATTAAATTGTAGTATATATGTAAATATTTGAAATGTAAAGGTTTTCAACAAACTTTAATTGAAATGATTTATTTTCTAAAAATTACTGTTTATTAATTCCTTTATTTTGTTCTTTATATAGCTTATTTATACTCTTTCTATTGTGTACAAACCAATTTTATACATAACTGCAAATTTCTTTCACCTGACTTCTGCTTACTTGAAATAGTTATTTCTTTTTTTTTTTAGTGGTAACTTTTTTTCATTATTCTATTCCTATTAGTACATGCTTTACTTTTGCCTTATTTTGTTTCAAACAATAGTTTTCTTCATTCAAATTATAAGAAATAATGAGATGCACTATGTGCCTTTGACATGCAGCTAGCATCACATTGGGAGCTTCACCCCCAAACTCCTTTGTACACAGCCTCTACCCTAACTTCACTTTGTTTGATTAGAGCTTCAAATATGTATAAATAACTTAGCCTCCACCCCAACCTCATTTTGTTCAGTTAAGGCTTTAAATATGTATAATCAAATATATAAAGTTTACATTACAAAAAAAA
Organism: Termitomyces sp. T73sscA; assembly: GCA_017657235.1. NCBI lineage: Eukaryota > Fungi > Basidiomycota > Agaricomycetes > Agaricales > Lyophyllaceae > Termitomyces > Termitomyces sp. T73sscA. The sequence continues at coordinate 6,510 of JAGGAP010000370.1, read as the reverse complement.
ACAATATATATATATATATATATAACAAATTCAATTCAAAGCTGTAAATCATTCAAAATTTCTTGATATACTATATTGGTAGTTTTCTGAGCTGTATTCTCTAGCAACAAAATTGCTTTAATCCTGCTTCTTGATGTGCATCTGAAAAGAGCTACATAGAGTTATTTATGTAAAAAAGCAGAAGACTTGAGATCCAATTCAATCTGTTTGATTAATTGTTCTTGAAACTTGTTTATAATCATAGCAAATGCCAGTCAAACTAGAAATTGTCTTCTGTGCAATGGAATAGGCAACTCTTTCTCAAATGAATTAAGATTGATTCTTGAAATCAAAACTGTAGAATCTGCAAACTTGGTATTTCCATTAATAAAGCGATACTTTAGCATTCTAGACTTGATTTGAATGACAATCATTCTTATCTCATTGCAAAGTTCTTTGGTTGAATCCAGATTTCTGAGCAGCATAACAAAAATGCCAACCTTTAAAGCTAATTTGATCAAAGGCAATCCACTAGCTCTCAAAAAATTGAGATATTCCATAGGATATAATGCAAGACCATTAGCATTCCCATCATTTGACTGAACAGAATTTGCACTTTGCAGTATCTTTTCTTTTTTTAAAAATCTCTGCAAAACCTCTGAATTGATATCATTTACATCAAAGTTTTTGCTAGAGATAATAATCTTGTCCAAGTAATACTGATCATTTTGAGGATGATCAATATCACAATAAGTAGAAATAATTAATCCAGTGATAGAATTGTTATTACAAATCATAGCTGCAGGAAGTTCAAATGTTTCTCCAAGTTTTAGATTTCTCCTAGCACTAACATCTAATAACCATGCTGCATAAGCAATGTTCTTAGGAGTTTGCTCCAATTTCATGTTCTGAACCAAGTAATGAACTTCAATGTGATTCCAAAGCCCTCCTCTTTTGAGTAAAGCAGCAATAATTTGCTGTTTGAGTTCTTTTAGAATAATTGAAAGAATTTGACAAAAATCTCCTTCAAAAACCATGATAATTCCACTAAAAAGCACATTTTTGTCTAGAATAAATCTGAAGGCATGATTTACAGAGTCAATAGCATGTTTGTGCTGCATTGGAACTTCATCTCAAATAATGATTTTAATATGAAGTATGAGCTGGAATAAAGAGGTGCTTTTTCTGATGTTGGTAATAGATGTATTCAAAGCAAGAATAGAAATTTTGAACTTTGAATGAGCAGTTCTACTATTCTTCAGTAATAGAGCAGCAATTTCAAATAATGCCACACATAATGCAACATTTCTATTAGAGCAAACAGCAAAAGCTAGAATATTGCAAACAAAAGTTTCGCTACATTCACCTGCACTATAAATGAATATCATCTTGCTTAGATTGTTATTCACAGAGTTCATAACAGCATTGAAGGTTTCTAGCTGCTCAGCATTGAACTTGGCTTTGTTTTCATCTACTCTTTTTTTCAACTTCTCAGCATTATAATTGGTTTCTTCTTGCAAAAGTCTATTGCCTAAAATTATGCAGTTTGTATTAAATTCAACTTTCCATGCAAAGGCTACTTACTTGAGACTACATTCTAAACTTGTTGAGGTTCTGGCATATTAGAAAAGTCATGAAAAGCTTTGCCAAAAAGCATTAAAGTTTCATTAATGAAATAAAGGCTATAGTCATAAAACAATGGAGTAGGATTGTACAAAAGAGCTGTTTGAAAGCTGATTTTAGTTGAATTGGAGCAGCTTCACTAAGACATTGCCTCCATTCTGCATCATTTTTTAAAAGACTAAGAGCTTTGCATGCCTTCTTGTAAGTTGGATAGATATGATTGTTGACAGTCCTAAGATGAGCTCATAATGTTGCATTAGTTATAATTGTCCAGAGCATTCTAAGATAAAACCTTTTTCCCTGCCCAAGTGAAGCAAAGTACATTCTTTCAATAGCTGTTCCTCTCTGTCTCTTCTTCCAAGTCTTTTTAGATGCTTTATAAACAAACTTTGTTGGAAAATTGATAAGTAGTGTTGTTTGTTAAAAAAGATGATATTGGCTTCAAATCAAGCAGTGAGAGGAGTTTTTCTTAGATTAGGCCTAGTAGCCACAACCTTCAAAGATTCATTGTCTTGAAAAAAAACTTCATGTTGGTTTTTCAAGTGTACAGACAAAGAATAGACTAAAGAAGATTCTGCATGCATATTGAATTCAAAGATGTGCTAGCAAGCTTTAGTTGCAGATAAATATCTAGCATTCAAGTGTTTCTTGATTTCATTCCTTTAATCTTTAAAAATCTCCAAAGTAGTTCTGTCATGGCCTTTGTAAATGTACTTGTGAATGTACTTGATGACTTCTACTGAAGCATAAATTTCCACATTGATATGATATTGATACTTGGCTGAAAGATAAGGATTGTATGGAACAATATTACGATTGTCATAATGATGACTATGCTTTTCAAAGTAGTGGCCATTGTTAGGTCTAGCATATTGAGAATAGCTGTCAAGTTCTGCTGACCACGAGGGCTCAGTCCACTGGGCAAATACCTTACGTGGTGATCACTGTACTCACAGACACAGAGCGCCGATAGGGCTTGGAGCATGGGAGACCAAAGCAGGGTGGGAGCGGTGAGCGGAAGAGCGCTGGTAGTGCTGGTGGGTGCCAGAGGGGAGGGTGGAGGACGAGTGCCGAGGTTAAGCGTGAGTCCCAGAAGTACAAGAGGGCAGAACAGGTGAGCGCTGGTGAGCAAGCGAGTTCTGGAGTTTAAGAGACAATGAGCGAAGAACTTAGCGAGTCCTGGAGATGAAATTGGAGACACGGAGTTTTAAGTGGGCCAAAAGAGGGAAGAGTAGAGATAAGATGAAGGCAAAGGGAACAGACAGAGAGGAAGAGCTGGAGACAGAGAAGTTGAGAGAACTTAGAGTAGAGAAGAAAAGGAGAAGCAATTAGATTAAATTAGGAAATGAGATGAGTAGAGGTAAGACAGGAAAACAAGACGAGACGGGTACAATAAGTAAAGGGCGAGTAAAAATAACAAGACTGGGATGCACAGGAAAAACAAGATCAAGACAAAGCACAACAGAACAATACGGGTTACGGTAATATCAAAATTAAAGTACTACTTACTACTCCACGATTTATATACTATGCAGTAGGTAGGCCCCAGGATCCAGGCTTGAGTTCCAGTAGCGGGGTGCAGCACCGGAGTTTGGGGTGAGACCCAGGGGCCGCACAGAGCAGGGTTGAGATATGTCGCATGGTGCAGAGGTCTCGTACTGGAAATGCAGAGATACACGGTGGTGGGGCAGCAAAGAGGAAGCGGGAGTGGGGCGTGGTGGTGCGTGATCATGATGCGTGATGCATGATAGTGTCTCGGTGTGGGCCAGGAGTAGTAGGTGATGCCGGCACTAATGTAGCGGTCACAGCGGTGATGACTGGGGGATGCTGCAAGTGGCGGTGATGGGCGGTAATGGCCGGGATGCTGCCAGTAGCAGTGGCTGGTGGCGGTAACAGGCGGTGATAGCCAGAGATGCTGCAAGTGGCGGTCGCTGGTGGCGGTGACGGATGGTGATGGGCGGTGATAGCCGGGGGCTGCCGAAGGGGTTGGCTGGGTAGCGGTCCAAGCCTGGGGTGGTTGTGGGGGTTGTTTTGGGAAGGGTTGGAGTTCCGGAGCCAAGGCTGAGTCCTGGGGGTCTGTAGCGGGTTGTGACATCACCCCCCCTTCAGCGTCAAGACCCTCGAGACGCGCAAAGTTGTGGGTGGCTGTGCTGCTTCTGGTGTCAAAGTCGAAGTCTAGCAGCCATCAAGAAGTCCCGTACATAGATAAAAGAAAAAAAAAAAACTTTCGCCAAATTTTTTCCCAACCACTTTTTCATGGTCCTCCCTCTTGTCATCTCCTACTTCTCCTACTAACGGGAATGATATTGGGGCCTGGGCTGCCTATGGGGAGCACCAGGCCTTGTTCGAGCATCACCGGGACCACCGGCAGGTGGAGAGTCATTGTGAGTCCTTTTGTCACCCGGTGCTTTTGCGCATACTGATGTATTGTGTTGTAGGCGTATTATCTTCGGCAGCGGGGCCTGCTTGTATGGTCCTGGAGGTTGTCATGTGGCGTCGGCTGGTGCAATTGATGCCGGTATCGCTGGTTCGCCTGCTGCGGCCCCCTCTGACCCCGAGGGTGTTTCACCCGGTGCCCAAGGCCTAGCGGGTGCCGCAGGTGGATGTCACACCCGATCAGTTCGCTCTGGCGGTGGGTCGTTCCCGGGGCCCGCCAACGTTAGCCTGGTGCTGTCATCATGGCCTAGTGAGTTGCCCCTACCTCCTAGTGTTCCCGGTACTGATGGATTTCTAGTGCCTGTTCTGTGCCCGCCGTGGGGCGATCTGCAAGTTTGAAGTGCCGGTGGCTGGGGCTCGCTGCAATTCCTCAGTCTGCCTTTCGTGCCAGTCCAAGCACGAGAGGTGTTTGGTGTCGCAGTTGTGGTGGGCGTAGTGTGTGGCCGCTGAGTAGGAGTGGGCATTAGAGTGGGTGCAGGAGCAGATGAAGGGTCGGCCGAGGACACAGGCGACGACAGCGGCAGGTAAGGAGGGGGGTCCGTGTCTCAGGGAGGCTGGGGGGGTTGATTTGGGGTTCGGAGAAGGGTCAGGCACTAGTGAGGGGAAAGGGGAGGCGGCTCTGCTCGCAGTGATCAGAGTGGGTTCGCCATGCAGTAGGCGGAGGTCTTCAGCGGTCACCCGAGATAAGCAGCGAGCGTCCCCATCTCCTGAGGCAGGCTCAAGCAAGAGGCTCTGGGGCAACGCATTGCTGGCGGGTCCGCCAGGGCTTCATGTCTTCTCGCCAACCTCGATGCGCCCCTAGCTCCCTCCTGAAGAAACCCTGGAGCAGAGCTTGCTGGTGTCGACCATGAAGTTGCACCGGCGCCTGCAGGAGGCCTACAAGCAGTCGCAGCGGCAACAGGGGGAGCTGACGACCATGACGATGGACCAAGACAGGGCTCGGTGGGACTGGGATGTGGCGCTGAGGGCGGTGAGGGTGCGGGAGGCGGAGGTGATGGCACTGGGGGTCCAGGTGGCGAAGCTGAAGTTGAGGGTGGTGAGGGAGGTGTCAGGGGAGAGACAGGCGGTGGAGGCGGCATGGGTGGCGGAGTGGGGGGCGGTACGTCGGCGGGACTGGGTGCTGCTGGAGGCGGCATCATCATGGGAGGAGATCCTGCGTAAGTGATTCTCTTGCTGCCGGGCCGATTGGCTAACTTTCAACGTAGGCTGGGTCTGGGAGCACCGGCTGCTCCTGGACGGCGCATCGGCGGCTCAGGCATTACTCTGGGAGGGTGCAAGCTGGATGCCCCTCAACTTGCCGGCAGAGCTGGACCTCAGTCTGGCCCAGCTGGACATCTTGTTGGCAGGACACTGGCGGCGGAACGCAATTGCCCCCAGGACGTGGCTGGAAGTGGCAGTCAATACGGCGGAGGAGTTACTGGTGCAGGAGGAACATCTGGCGTCGTTAGCGACCCAGATGGAGACGGCGATGTTGGTCACGGGGCCGGCGATGGGGAATCAGGAGGGGGAGGATGAGGGGGCCAATTAATCGCTGCCCACCGCGCCTCCTAGGTTTCGTAGTTTCTTGTTGTTTTGTTTTTTGGACTTATCTTCTTGGGTCGGATCGTATGTAACATTTTGTACATCTTCATAGTATCAATCGTCCTTATTTTGACATTTTGAGGCTCTGATGGAGGGTGAGGAACTGGAAGTAGAAGTAGATAAGGAAACACATAGGGGTCTTGGTGGGAGTTGAATCCCTAATCAAACCAGAGGCAGAGGTTACGCCCACTGATGCCATCTGTGAGCACTAGTTCCGGGGGTCCCGGGGCTTGTCAGGGTGCTGTCGATGAAAGTCTCGAAGTTTGGTGGGGGCGTCGGCGAGGTTTCTCTCGGGTTCCCAGGTGTCGTCCTTGGGCCCATAGCTTTTCCAGCAGACGAGGTAATGGGGGTGGCTGCAGATGAGGCAGGAGTCGAGAATGTGATCGACCTCATAGTAGTACTCATCCTCGACTTTGACTGGGGGCGGCTAGCTGGGTCGCTGCCCAGGGAAGGGGTCCGGGGCGTATTTCTCAAGGAGGCAAACATGGAAGACCGAGTGCAGTCCCTTGAGGCCCAGGGGTAAGTCGAGCTTATAGGCGTGGGTGGAGACTTTCTGGAGGACCTTGAAGGGGCCAAGGGGTTTGTGATTGAGCTTGATTGAGGGTCGCTGGGTCTTCAGGTTGCGTCGATTGAGCTAGACGAGGGTGCCGGGAGTCTAGTCGGGGGTTGCTTCGCGGCGGGTGTCAGCATGTTTGGCGTAGGCCTTGTTGGCGACGTCGATCTTGTCCTGGAGGAATTGGTGCAGCGACTGGAGATCCTGGGCCACTTCATGGGCCATGTGGGAGGGGATGTCTCTAAGGAAGAGGGTGAGCCAGGGGTTGTAACCTTTATTAGCATAGAAAGGTGACACGCCGGTGGCGGAATGGGGGGTGTTGTTGTAGGTGAACTCCG
>JAGGAP010000369.1:0-30446 GCA_017657235.1 Termitomyces sp. T73sscA | reverse complement strand
ACGTTCTGTCTCGTACTGAAACTCTGACTCTCTCCTATGGCTGCCGAAATCCAACAGCTCTCGGATTTGATCTCTTCTTCAGTATCGACATTGCTTCAAGCATGTGAAGACTGCAATACACCCTTTCCCGATCCATACCAACCATTGACACCACAATCGGAAGAATTTCGAGCGAGCCAGGCCGTCATTGATGCGACAAATGTCATCGCTGCCTCTGCACTGCAGCTTGCAGCACGTGTTCTCCCCCCTCATACGTCGCTGATCAACATCGTGTCCGGGGTGTGTCTTCAAACTTCTCGATAATAGGATTTCAAGTGTCTGATATTGAACATAGCACTTGAAGAGTGCTGCGCTACGCACCGCGTTGGAGCTTAATGTGACAGAAATCTTGCGTGAAGCGGGGCCACAGGTGCGCTATATACTTTTGGCCTTTGTCGTCTACATATCTATTGTGTATAACGCGTCCATCGACAGGGAATGCACGTTGGTAATATCGCAAAGATATGCAATGTCGATGGCAACAAACTCGGTGAGTCCTTCCTACTGCCAGGCACTCGAACATTCGATTTCGACAACCCACTTCCACTATCAGGCAGATTACTTCGTATGTTGGCACTAGATCATTGCTACAGAGAGATCACTCCTGATGTCTTCACGAACACGAGGATATCTGCCGTCATAGACAGCGGAAAATCTGTCGCACAAATTCTTGAGAAGTATGCGTTTTCTGTCTATGTTAAGTCAAGTTTGTCACACCTGCCCAAGCCCAGAAGATAAACATGAAGGAACATTGGGTCTTGTCGCTCTTTTGGAGCACCTGTGAGTTCTCTTCTCTGATTATTCGGGCATCCTAAACAAATCTCAGCGTTGGCGATGGTGCCAAATGTTCGTCACAAATCCTTGAAAACATGAAGGACCCCGTTACGGGGTACTCCAATGAACCAAATCACGCCCCCTTCAATCGTGCCTTTAATGTCGAGAGTCCCCTCTGGTCTTGGTTTGAGACGGATGAACAGAAATACCGCCGGCGCCGGTTTGCCATTGCCATGCATGGTATGGCACAACTGCAACCTTCTGATCTCTTGGATGATGGTCTGTCCTTGCTGAAAATAAGTATGGAAATATTTGACCTGATATTGCGGTATCAGTGCTTGACTGGAAAGCCCTTCCTCAGGGTTCGATCGTTGTTGATGTCGGAGGAGGAATTGGGACATCTTCATTTGCGGTTGCTCAAAAGAATGATCATCTCAAATTTGTCGTACAGGATCTCCCAATGGTATGTGTGGAAGCAACAGACGTACGTCGTCATTTCTCTCTTTGGTGTGGGAGTATTGATCTCATGGCACCTCCAGTATTGGAGCAAGAAATGCTTCGAAATTCTGGATACAGGCAGGCTTTCTTTTACACGTAGGTGTCAGGTATGCTATCTGTAGGTTGAATCCTGACTGACGGGTTATTTCACAGCCCATGACCTTTTCAATCCCCAGCCCGTGAAGGACGCTTCCGTCTTCATCCTCAAGCAGATTTTACATAGCTGGTCGGACTCCTACTGTGCTCGTATTCTCAAGGAACTTCGTGCTGCCGCAACGGCTAAGACAAAACTGATCTTGGTTGACAGCATCATTCCCTATGCATGCCATGATCCTACAACTGGATCAGGCTTGAACTCTGGTTACAAGGAAGCACCAGCACCTCTCTTGCCCAATTATGGCGCAGCAAATTTAATGCCCTACCTTCTTGACATTACAGTACGTGATCTGAGTGTTGCTTTCCTGCATGTGATGTTACGGATTGTACAGTTGATGATGTGGGTGAACGCCCAAGAGAGAACAATTGGGCAGCTGGACACTCTTTTGAGAAGTACAGGGTGGCAGATCATCAGTGCAAAACGCTGTCCCCCCCCAAGTAGCTTCTATGAGCCCATCATTGCCATTGCTATCTGACATCAATGTATTGTTTTATAAATGGTCAAACAAATTTAAAGTGCCTTAATTGCCAGATGACTTTATTTAAAAGTAGCCCTTGTCCAATTCCTTGGATGATTTGCCATTCTTCAGGAGTTATATCTAGTGCTGGAAGAGAATAGACTATACATACAGTTGGAAACTGTGGTGTAGGGTAGGAGGATGATTTTTGCTGTCTGAACCAAGATGAGTTTATATCAAATTCTAATAAACCAATCAACATGACTGAGAATATCAAGGGTTGGGGCATGTAGAATAATTATATTAAAATCTGTTGTAGTTCCCTGGATCAAATATCTGATCCATCCATAACCTTGTATCTATATATACCCAGCATATCAGCATAGTCCTGGTGTCTAACACAGCCATGCCAAATTATGCAACTGTTATTACTCATGCTGTCATGATCTATATGCATTCAGTAAGATTCACCTGCTCATATAGTATGCATTATACACATTAAGTACTTCAGCTCTGAATATTATTTCTTTTACTCTTAACATTGCACCAGCATTGAAGATGTCATCATGAATTCATGCATGCATGATTCAAGCAATCTCTACTCTTATTGTTGTGCTTTATAACAATGCTCCAGAAAGGTGGTGTGCTCTATTCTTTATTTCTGTCACCCAAGAGAGTGGCTGATACTGCCAGCCTTCATTACACAACCTAGCCTATCAGCTCATGTAAGCTCCAGCATCTGGCAGGTTTTCATGGAAAACTGTTGTATATCACCTCAATGTCCTGAAGGCATACATTCCTCAATGCCTCCCAGCAAAGTTCTTACTCTTGTCATGGCCTTCACAGATTCCAAGGGCATCTCTGGTCCTGAACAGTCTGGAATGAGTGCTGCTGGTAGACTTTTTAAACAAGTATTGAAGTTTATATGATGCAAGAATGTGTCACACATCTTGCACTTATTTGCCTTTCTGCCTAGCTGATTGAGCAAACTGGCTGAGACTTGCCATTGCTGCTGCTATCAAGACTTTTGGTTGTGATGTTTGTTTTTTGTGCTTGCTTTGCTCATCTTCTTTGGCAAAACATGACACATCAGATTCGATACAGAGTATCAACATTTCAATGACTTCCTCTGGATCCTTCACAAGTCAAAACCAAGACAGATGGGCATTACACATCCATTCATTGGGACAAAGAATATAAAGCTTTCTTGGACCTCTAGTGCAAAATTCTCAAGCAATAAACATGGTGGAGCTGAGTTAAGGGACATGTATGGTGTCAGTCTAGTGGTAGATTTTTGGGAGAAATACAATGACTGAGAGTACAGCAGCATCTGTATCTCAGTTCCCATTATTGCAAAAAGTGTGCCTCATTTCTTTCCATATGTATCCTTGCTTATTGCAGTTGTGATTAGATCAGGCAATTTCCACCAAGGCACCATGCTGAGCTCTGCATTTCATTTATTGCTGTGTCAATAGAAACACAAGAGGTGACAGAAACACTGACATTTCCAAGCTCCTTCATCTGAACATCTGAGAAAACTTTGTGCACTATCTCCATTCTACTCTTCCTTCTGTTTTTCAACCAACAACCAATTACAAATCTGCTATAATGGAACAGAAACTTTTTTTTTCTTAGTCTGCCACTTGCCTGCTTGCACAGCATATGAGAGTCCCAGCTTCATTTAGCTACTCCTCTTTTAGTGGCACTTGCTAACTCATCCTTATCATGACTGAACAGCCTGCCGTTGGACTTTGATCTTGGTGCAAGGATATCCTGAGCACCAGATACTGACTTTGCTCCAGGTTTAATGCTGCTCTTGGAACTTGAACTTGAAATGTAGCTAGAAACTGGGTTACTGCAATTCCTGTGTCTGAATTGAAACAAATTCAATATTCTGCAGCTAAACTGGCTTAGACTGTTATCTATGATGCTATTATCATATGGCATGCATGGGTTTTCTTTCAAAAACAACAATGGGCACTGTGTCTGTCCATAATACTAATGCTTCTATACTTTTGGTGTGTGACATCTATAGTGAATATCCTGCAAGCTAATAGTTCATGCAGCTCTCACACCCATATGTGTCAATGTTCTCAGACTCTCATGTCTTTATAACAGCTCTTGACACTAACAATACAACATTCTCTGTCCTCAATCTCACAGCTACTATTTTGTCATTCTTGACCAATTCTGTTGCAACATCCTCTATTGGCTGAACATTATAGTATGCTCTTTTCTTGAACTTTTGTATGATCTTTCTAGACATATGCTGCAATGACAGACATGATCAATAAATGGATCTGCAGCTTCTGTACATTGCAATGACTTTTGCAGTCAATTCTAATATATTTGCTGCAACTCTTGCCTCAGATGTTGTCGGGCAAAGACTGCATCATAGGCAATCAGTCTCACTGCCCTTTCAATACTGTAGTAGTGCTAGAGTCCACTTCATATAAACAAGTCATATTTGACACATGGAGGCCAGCCTGGGCTCAGATGATGGTGGAGAAACCCATGATGTTGGTCACAACAGACCAGGCAGGTGCTAACTGTGAGGCCTGATTCCTTGTGAACAAGACAAACGAGAACACATTTACATGCTTCAAGGGTTTTGATGTGAGGGTAGTAGAGGCACATCATGGTATTTTTGTCAAGTGCATGTGGATGGACAGGAAGAAGAAGTTTGACAATGATCTCCAGAACGACTACTGCTGTAAGCATGGGATCAAGCATGAGACAACACCCCCTCACTCATCCTCAGCCAATGGGTGTAGTTGAATGGAGAAACGGTACATTTATTGACCTAGCCTGGAGTATACTCAGGAACTCATGCCTCTCCATTACTATTGGGGTAAAGCAGCTGCTACAGTGGTGCATGTGTTAGACTTGGTCCCAAGCTTTAGGCACCTAGAAAAAACACCATACAAGATCTGCACTGGATAGAAGCCTGATGTCTCTTACCTTTGACCCTTTGATTGCATTGTATATGCAAAGATTCCATGTAAAGATGGTGTGAGCAAGCTAAATGCACATTCTGTGTGCTGCATGCTGGTCAGCTATTTTGAAGCTGGAGACTACAAGCTCCTTAAATGGTCCATGGGCAGAATGAAGCAGGTAAGGTCTACAATGTCAACATGAACAAGGGCAAGCAGGTCTGAGGAAGCAAGGTGGCAAAGAATGGTGTGGATGAGAATGAAAGAATCTATTTTACTGCTTGACAAAGTGCTTTATGGGACAATGAATGGAGTGAGGAATTGGTGGTTGACCCTAGACAAGAACATGTGGAGGCTGGGCTACAAACAATCAGAAGCAGATCAGTCAGTAAGGTCAAGGGAGAGAAATGGGGAAAAGACAATTACCAGCATGTACAGTATATGGACAACACATTATGAATGACATTGTCAAAGGCAGAGGTGGAAAAGGCCACAAAGGAACTTGGAGAAAGATACAAGATTAAGGACCTTGGAGACATCAAGTTTGTCTTGGATGCATGACCAAGAAAGGTGACTTATCATGCTCAATCAGGAGGTTATTTGAAGCAAATGCTTGAAAAGTTCGGGATAGCTGACTGCATCCAGAAATACACACCAGGAGTTATTTTGAGCTGGTCTCAAGCACTGACAACAGATGAAGATTGCTAGTTCATGAAGGACAAACCTTATTCTGAAGTACTCAGTTTGCTCATATATGCCCAGACTGGTACCTGTCCTGACATTGCCTTTGCAATCACCTGTCTCAATTGCTTCATGACAAATTCTGGGAAACCACACTGGCTTGCATTGCTTTACATCATAAGGTACATCAAAGGCACTATCTTGTATAAGCTCCAATATAAAGGACTAGATTACACCAATTATATTTCATGCAGCTTCTACAACTCAGATTTTGCAGCAGACATTGATACCCAGAAGTTAGTGGAGTCTTTATTCAAGCTGGAGGACCTTTGTGCTGGGGTGATAAATACCAAGATACTGTCTTGATGTCCACAACAGAGGCCAAATATATAGCATTGGGAAGGGCTGCCAAACAAATACAGTGGATGTATTCAGTGCAGCTGAGGTTGGTTTTGGCATTCCTCATCCCATGGCCCTGAAAAGTGACCACAACAGCTTGATTGCAATTGCCAAGAACTAATAAAACCACAACTATGTGAAGCATTTTGACATATGACATCATTTCATACACCACTCAGTTGAAGAGGGGAAGATCCAAATTGAGTATGTACCCAGTGCAGATAATCTTGCAGATCTACTTACAAAGCTGCTACCTTGTCCTCAACACCATAAGTTCTGCCTAGCCCTCCACTTATGCAAGGCCTGATGCATACAACAAGTCTGGAAGAGTGTTGAAAGGGGATTGCAGTACACATCTGCACACATGAGTGGGGGAACAATTGGGAACTATACAGTCAGTGGTTATAGAATTGAATTCAGAGATTAGACATACCTCAGTTGTTTATTCCCCAACTGAGGTATGCAATACTTTAACTCATGCATACAAATGTATATATTAACATACATATTAGTCTTCTGTTATAAACAGGTACACAGCCTTAATATGAGTTATTTATTCACTGACCAAGTCTTTTGTTATCAACAGATGTCTTTGGTGGAATTTATTTTTCCATCTCAGTAGGTATTATCTTTGCTACAGTTTTTAATGTGCTCATCTTCAACAGTGTGTCTACCCAGCATTGACAATTGCCCTTATCCATGGGTTATTTTTCATTATTCATATACATGAGACTGTGCAATCACTCCAAATATCTTCACCAGGTGTTTGATTGGACCAAATTCCATAAAACACCAATCTTTGCTAACTCAAAAGTTATACTTTTAGTCTTTGTCTCTCTATCTATTATCATAGCTTCTTGCCCAAATATTTATCGTGTCAAAGGTGTATATGTCAGAAAAGTCTTGAATGCTGCATCAGCCAGAATCATTCCTAATCACATTACTTTAGACAGACCCAAAAATTAGTCCTGTTCAGGCAAGCATTGGTGCATTAGATAAGATCAGAAACCTTTATTATGCCATATCAGTTCTGAGCACATTAGTCTTTGTAAAATCAGGAGTCTGAGTCTTGTCAGTTTGAACACAGATGCACCTTATTTGAAGCCAACCCTTATCTGCACTTGGGCTCAAACTCAGTCTTGGACGTGAACAGTGGTTTTCATGCATCAGGTATAAATCTCCAATTCAGAAGTTTACACAACATTGTATTTTTTGTTTTTCTATCAGAGTATATTGGGGGAACAGCAGGGGCAGCTGCTGTTTCCAATGGCTGTGGCATTATCAAGTACAGTACCCTGTGCAGCAATGGCACTACTACTATGTGTTCATCACTTGAGACAACCACAAGCATTGTATCAATAATTTGTCAACTATCTCTTTTGCCTTTTAAGCAAAGTGAAAACTGATCAAGGTGTATTTGTGCCATTGAATATATCCAACATACTCAACAAACATAGCATTTTGTACCAGACTGAGGATATAATATTGACATACACATTTAGAGTTCTAACATGTTTGAAGTTCTTGATTGATCTCCAGGGAGCTGATAATTGATGAGGTTGCCTAGGTAGGTTGGGCAAATATCAATGATTGTAGCCAAAAGGTGGGAATAGCAACACAATGCTCAACACTAGGTATATGTCAGAAAAATCTCAAATCTCTTATAAGGGTTTAAGTCAAATTACTGGCAGTCAGACTGTCAATCAAGTGTGTCTAGATCCTGCCTAGTGCACCTCTCAATGATTGATTGATTACATGATAGATATATACTTAGATAAATCACAAATAGCTGTAACTGTTGATGCTATGAAGGATGAATCTTGACAAAAAGATTAGAGATCTAAAATGCATTGTCATGGTCATTTGACAATTTAACAAATTACACAATGACATCATTGTCTCAGAAACTTATATATACCACATGTACAGAACAACACCCTCAGTCACTTATACATGACTGAGGATGAGTAACCCAATTATTAGAAATACTACTCATACTTACATCATACCACAGACTAGAATCACTTCCTATTTTGTATAGATACAATCATGCAATATAGTCACTTATACATGACTGAGTACTATAATCACTTACTATTCTGGAAGTGGTGCTGCTGGTAAGCTTTCTGAGCAAGTATCCAAATTTATATGGTGCAAGAGTAATCTCATGCTTGCTTTATTCATCTTCTTCAGCAAAACACATAGCATCAGGATTTGAGTATCAATGATGAAGATAATATTTCCCTCTGATCCTTCACAAGTTGGTAAGCTAGACAGATGTCCACTTGAGGACACTTCTATTAAGTGGAATAGAAATCATGAAGCTTCAACAATAGACCTAGTAGAGCTGACATTAGGGAAATGCATGGGTGTAAGTCTAGCAATGAACTTTTGCAGGAGATGCAATAACAGAGGTCAAACTGGAGTGCAAAGCTGGCTCTTCATGACAACATCACAATTCTGATTAAATAAAATGTTCAGATTCTATTGACTAAAATCATAGTGGAAAATGTGTCTGACCACAGAATGTGACTTCTTCTGGCCCCACCATATGTGCACTAAATGACCAGATTCTCCACCAGTGCCTGCACTACATACTCCATCAGCAAGCTGAACACGTCTCTTCATGCACACATCAACAGCAGCAGACACCTGATACTTCTGCTGCCTCTGCAAGTTTTGCCAGCAGAAACAGTGTAAATAGTGTCTCTGACTCATGCAGCATGGGATGCAAATGCATGTACATGAACTAGAAGCATGGCTTGGGGGAATGGCCACATCTCTGCTCCAGGCAACTTGAGCTTGATTAGCAATCTGTGCTGTGACAGGCCTGGAACCTGCTTTGTGGCCAGAACAAGTTGTATGCATCAGCTCACATTGCTGTGCTGATGTTGACACTAATGCTGATGGATGACACACAATGCACCTCATGTTTTACCTCAGCTCTCAAGTGCACCATTATTCCACCCTGTTTGCACTTGCAACTTGGACTCAGAAGTTGGTTCCCATGGGTCAAAGGCTCAGGCACGTCATACCTTCAAGTTTCTTCCTCTATATTTGATTGCTAACACAAGTAAGTAATACATACCTCATCTTTCTCAAAGTCATCACACTCAACCAAAGCACCAGTTTGTACAGCTTGTGTAAACTTCAGCACTCTCAGTCCTTCTTATGCATTTCGACAGCAAACTGTTTTCTACATTCATCACAATCCAAAGGGCTGTTCTACACACATGCAATGCATTCAAATACAATACTGCAACCTCAACCATGTATTATATTGTGAGTGTGCCTTGGTGCAGTTGTTGTTGTAGGCAAGAAGGTGCTCTCAAAGGAGCATGAGGGCAGCGAGGGCATGAAGAAAGAAGACACAGGAAAGGATATGAGAGCTAGAGGCAGTGTGATGTGTTGGGAGAGCCTTGAGGCTGGTGTGTTCAGGTCTCTTTTTTTGTTTGAGCTGACTCAATCTTCTTGACCAATAGTGGTCTAAAGAGCTATACTCTTACAGCATTGCCCAGACTCAGAAAAAGACAAAGACAGGAAGTGCAAGACAGAAAAGAACAAACAAAAGCAGCCAAAAAATTGATGAAATGGGTGCACAACAGGTGCACAACAGAAGGTTGCAGGGAAGAGTATACCACTCAAGGTGCAAAAATGGAGAAAAAAAGCAAGACATGAAAGAAAAGAAGAAGAAAAAGTGAAGTTTAACCCCAACTTTTTTTTCTTGTTTCAAAGCTCTGGCTTCTTTGATAATATCTGGCTTTGATCTTTGACTGCACATCAGACTTTGACTTTGCAGGTACAGCTGCTGCCCACTGCACATCTTGTAGAGACTCAATGCTAAAGGAGGAGTGATATTACTGATGCACCAGCTATAATGCCTGGCTGATACTTTTCTCATTCATATGTTTTTTGTATGTTTGTTTTTCTTGACTGTTTAGTTTTTCATATGTTTTTTATCTGTTTACTTTTTATGTTTTTTGTCTGTTTACTTTTTATATGTTTTTTATCTGTTCACTTCTTTATATTTTTTTGTCTTTTTACTTTTTTTTTAATGATTTTTATATATTTGATAATTTTTTGTTTATTCAAATAGATATTACACATGAATTACTGCTCCATTCTGTTTGGCACCAATTGATTGGTGTTGAACAGAGTTTTCATTCATTTCTGTTCAGTCACCTAATAGCAGGTTGCTGACAATTATATCCATTCTGACAATTCAAGGTGATTTTATCAACAACTCTTTTATATAGTTGTGGATAATCAAACACAATAAAAATAAACAACTCAATTTTGGAAAGCCAAGTGATCTATAAAACCTTTGTTTTATTGCAAAAACATGTTATTTAGGCTCTATTAAGCAGAATACTATGAGCCAATTTGTTGATTTCAAGGTATTAAGATTTGTACTCAGAAAAATTGGTGGTCCCTTGAAAAAAATTAAAAAAAAAATTTGCAAAAGTCTGGATTCAAAAGCTTTTGATTATCTAAGTAGGAATCTGTACAACATTGGCAAATGAATGTGTAGATCCTTCAAAAAAGGTTCAACAAACTCAGATCTTGTCATCACTATTATGCTTGTCAATAAAACATAGACCACAATAAAAACAATAGGACAACATCTCTGGGCTCTAAAATCAAAAGCCAGTGGAGAACTCCCATGCTGTCAGCCCCATAATTAATAGATCATATTGATCTCATGCACCCAGCCCAGATGATGGTGCTAGAAGTGATGCAAATAATAAACTCACTTGAAAAACCATGAGATTTGCTCTGGATGAGGAGTTTTTTGAAGGAGAGCAAGATAGAGGAAGGAAATTGAGTTTGAGGAAGGAGATGAGGACTGAGAAGATGAGGAACCCAGTGAAAAAAAATGACTCTTTTCAATAGCCAGCCCAAAGGCCTGTATTAAGTTCTTAAGGAGCATGGTTTCAATATTGAAATGTGCCAAGTGTTCTCCAGTCTGTTCCATCAAAAATCATGAATATTGTATGGCGTAGATTCTCAGCCACCAGGAAGACTTTGCAAATCAGATTTTGCAGCTTGAGACTTTGATTAAGAGCATGGAGTATAAATGTATCTTCTTGCCAAAGTTCCACTGTGAGCTTAATCTGATTGAAATGGTATGAATTTTTGTATTATATCAACTTTAGTGAATATACTGAAAGCAGGACATTCAAAGTATTGGGGCTGGGTCAAATACAGATACAGAGAAGTTCCAAAGAATACTTTTGCAGAGGCAAAGAAAGCTGCAGTGAAGTATCTTGACACATGTCTAGAGATTGTGATTTGATGTTTCATTAACCAAACTTGGCAGATTATAAGTGCATATCATATGGGGCTAACCAGCAAAGCAGCAGCAGAAACAGCACTGCCAAGTTTCTGAGCATGCTATAATGTCAATTGAGGCTGTCCTAAACTAGACACAGGTACTTTAAATGGTCAAAAATTTGCCTGAAATTGCCTAAAATTTTAACAGTCCTGAAATGCTTATGGGAAAAACTTTGGAGGGGTGTTTTTAAATGTATTTCAATAGTCTGAATTCAAATCTGAAGTTGGCTTGACCCAAAAAATTTGCAATCCAGAGATATTAAATGTGTTTTTTCATTGTCTGCAACTGTAGTTACCATTGCTGGAGTAGATTGGTCATGTGATCACATTAGTCAGCCACTGCTGGAGCAGTAAGTTTATCATGTGATAATGGACATAAAATACACATGTGACTGTTCAAGGTAGACCTTGGTTTTGCCATGTGCCACAACGGTCTATCCCCTTTGATTAGAGTAACGTAGTTGGTTGTCATATTTCCTCAACAGGCCTCACAATCTCCTCCTTCCTACCCATAGGCTGAGTGTAAACAGTAGTCTTGGCTCTATCCCACTGCTTGATTGGCAACATAAAGTTCTTGCCCAGGCCAGTGGTCAATGGCTGTTGAGTGTTTCGGCAGAGGCATTGTTGTACAGTGAACAAGGGCTTATATCAGAAAATAACTAAGGCAATAATGATGGTGAGACTTGAGGTGTTGTGGAAAGGTGTGGTCAAGAGGTACTGAGGTGTGGTTTGGAGGTAACGTACGGTTGAATGGTATGTACATACAAAGTACGGTTGGGAGGCACAGAGGTACGGTTCGGCGGTATCGCAAGATCTGATGGGATCTGATGTTGTTCCATTTTGGAAATAGAAGCACGACCTCCCTTCAATCGTTCTCTTAGGTCCATTACTCTTAATACAACAAAAAATAACTTAACTTGCCATCAAGAAGCACAGACCAACCTGCCTTCGGTGATAAAACGCCAGTTCTTCATCTCCTATATCGCTCCAATTTCCATGTGTTCTAGCACTGACCCGACGATTTACGAGGAAACGTCTCTTTTGCGAGGCCGGCCAAAGGGGAAAATCACACCTCTACCTTGGGGTCAGGTCTTGATCGTCCTCCTTTTGCAAGTCTGTGAGCCTTTGACGAGTATGTCCATCTACCCATACATAAACCAGGCGTGTACCTACTGGCTGAATTGAAGAGCATGTCGCTGAGAACTTATAGCTCGTCGGAGGTCTAGATATCATCCACCCCGGACCTGGCAACGATAATCAAGTAGGATACTATGCAGGGTTGATTGTATGATAGACCTTGACCTTTCCAACGCCTCATCACCCATCTTCCCTAGATGTCCTTGTTCTTCGTCACCGAGGCTCTAACCGTCCTGCATTGGGGTCGGCTCTCAGATTGTGTCGGCCGAAAACCAATAATGCTCATTGGTCTTTCTGGAGCTGCACTGTCAATGATATGTTTTGGCCTCTCTCGTACATTCTGGACTTTGGTTGTAAGGTACGTGTACCATCAGTGTGACCTTTGCTTTGGATCATTGATTCGGATGCCCTTGAGTCGATGCCTTTGTGGCCTGTTGAATGGTAACGTGGGTGCGTATCGGAACCACATCGCCACTGGGCAATACTGAGTCTTACAGGCGTTATGAAAAGTGCGATGGGAGAATTGACTGATGCCTCGAACCGCTCAAAAGGGTTCTCCTTGATGCCAGTAGTATGGTCATCTGGCGCAGCACTAGGGTACGTTTCCACCTCTTTGTAATCAATAATCTGTTTTACTGATATCCTTCAAGACCCCTGATTGGAGGGTCGCTTGCACGACCTGCGGAGCGCTTCCCAGACGCCTTCACAGGTACATTTTGGAAGGCGTACCCCTACTTTCTCCCCTGCCTGGTTGTCGCGGCCTTTGTCTTTGTCGTATTCAGCATAACCGCGGTCTTTTTCAAAGAGGCACGATTCAATCTTCACCATCGCTTTCAGTGATCTCATCCACATGCAGACCATTTCAAATCCATCAATCCGTCCATCGACTACAGAGGAAACCATTCCAGACAATCAACCGGTCCCATTACGCCAGCTCCTTGTCTATCCTGTCATTCTCTCTATCGCCAACCACATGAATCTCGCATTCCTTAATATCGCGCTCGATGCTCTCCTTCCCCTATTCCTCGCACTGCCCCTCAACTCTGGAGGTCTCGGATTTAGCCCCCACACCATTGGCTATATTATCGGATCATACGGAGCCTTCAGCGGGATACTTCAATTCCTCCTCTTTCCGACACTCGTCCGTATTGCCGGTGTTCGAAGAATATTTGTCACAGGCATCGCTACTTACCTGCCCATCTATGCTTTGTTCCCTATCATGAGTCTGAATGCCCGAGAGTTTGGTGTCAATGCGTTTACTTGGGTGTGCATTGGTAGCGTTATCGGACTCATGGGACTCATTGACATGTCTTTTGGTTAGCATTGCATCGCACTCATAGCATTGAACTCTGATCATTGATGCAAGGCTGCATATTCATGTATATCACAACTTCTGCGCCCAACGAACATTCTCTCGGTGCGACTAATGGGCTCTCACAAACCACGGTGTCGGTGGGGCGAGCCATCGGGCCGGCCATGGCAACTTCTGTGTTTGCTTTTTCTGTGGAGCATGGGATTCTCGGAGGATACGGCGTGTATGCCGTCCTATTTATCCTTTCTTGTTTTGCTGTCTACCTTGCTCTCTGTTTGCCTCACAAACTTTGGAAGGAGGCTGAAGAGAACAACTAACTTTATTATTATCATTCGGTAACTCGTACCTTCATCATATCTAAAAAACTCTGCTGACGTTGACGGATAATTTAGAATCGTATTAGCTGGTTGTGCGTCTCCTCCACAAAGGAGTCCTCTCGTCTGTCTTTTCCCTCAGGCGTGGATTGAGCCTTTACCGCGTTTTATGTCTACTAGCATAGACCAAGACATTACAAGAAATATAGATTGAGGAAGCTATCCTTGGCCTTTACTCAAGGAACACGAAAATGTGAACATGAGACACAAAAGCCCACATCGGGGCATAGTACCTCATACTTGGTCGGTGGAGTTACCAAGGATGTATAAATCGGGCCTAAGCCGTCCAATAGAAGCCTGGACCAGCCGAGGGTCCCCCGACGCCCGAGTCGGCGTGCAGTTACGCATTCTTCCAAGATCTTGTGACTCATCCAAAACTTTCTGGCGTGTAAGTTTGTTTCTGAATTCTGAAGTAATGACAACAGTCTTTCTAAGAGCCCAAACTTACTTTCATACCTCATTTACTGCGAGACAGGTTAACCAACTTTTCCTCAGCAAAAGAATACTGCACCTGTTACTCGGCAGCGTCTGTGCCGAAGAACTCTAATTCAAAGTTTTGAACTCAATCAGGTTCTGCACTTAGATGAATCATGACTATGCGGTCATTCCAACAGCATCGTATGCCACTCAGGGTCTCAACAACGCCTCATTCTACATTACATGACCGTAATGATAGAAATCATGCGCAGTTTCGAAATACAGCAAGAGAAAGTAAGTTCTCCGCTCAGACCAGATCATCATCATCATTTCCTTAGCAGAATCTCATGGTACATAAATACATATCTTCTTTTTCCTTGGCCCTTCCCAATTTCAATGTAATGAAGTAATGAGCATCAGTTCTCTTTCTCTTGAATAGCACTTTGGGGTGGTGGAGATTTCTGGAGAAATATCCATTAGAAGCAGGTCATGTGATTTCTAACAGGCTTTTCTCCAGAAAATCACATAAAAATTTGCCAATCAAGAAATATTTACAAGATGTCTATAGAAACATCTATCTAGAAGTCATATAACCTGTTTTAACAGGTGTTTCTATAGAAATCTCTGCAATCTCCTGAAGTGTAGGTATGTCAGCAACATCAGTATGTAAGTATATTGGGCAATAAGCCTCGGTCTGTAGCCAGAATATAATGGTTGCATTATGTTGGTTGAGCTTCACTGAATCAGACCAGCATGGATTTATTTACAATGTAGTTACAATACAAAATTCAGCTGCTTATGTCAGCAGCATGTAACTACATAAATAATAATAAAATATCTTCTTCTTCTTTTTTTTGGGTGTGGCATTTGGTATAGCTGAGTGATGACAACAAGGACATCTGTCATGCAGCCTGTGGGTGTGATGGGGGGTGGAAACCCCATTGAAGTTTTTTGCAGTCTCACATCTCCAAGGAAATGCTTTTATGCACAGTATGTGGGGCTCTGGGGACTCTTGTCTCTTCTCTTGTCCGATCCTTCATTTACCCAATTCCTTCTTCTTCCTTTACAAGCCCAATACCCACTAAAACCTTGGTGTTCCTGTCCAGTCAAATGGGAGGTTACTTCTATTTAAAATTACATCTGACCAGGTTCTTATTACAAGGTCTTTTGAAATGGCTTCTCACTTATTTTTGTGTTAATTAAGCCTTGATCTAATGAGAGTCAGCTATTCATAGTCACTGCTCATTTGTTGTAAACTTTTAGTTTTGTGAAGGGAGTGTTTTTATTTTAGATAACTCTTTCACATCACAACTTTCATATAAGATATGCTAACTCTATCATCAGGATGCAATAGCATCTTGCTCAACCTTGGTTTGCCTTTTTCTTTTTGTCCTTGAACTCTGCTAGTAGAGCTGCCAGGACTATACTGAGGATGGGCTGGTACCATCTGTTTTTCTGCTTGTTTTTCCACAGCTCCTTGGCTTTTTTCCATACTTTTTTCTGGCCTGGTGTCTCGCACTTTGTCAGGATGTGGTCCAGCATTTCTAAGATGCTGTAGTGCTTGCATGTCGCTCTCTCTTATTTCTCTTCACAGTAGGAGGATCAGAGCCAGTGTGAGCCTACCATGTATGCATTGTGTGCTGCCATCCAGAGGGAAGTAGCTTTTCTTCTTTGAAAAGTCTTTCTTTCTGAAACTCTTCCAAGAATTTTTATTGGTTGGCCTTCTTTGAAACAGTTCCTTAGAGCACTCTATTATGCTCTTTATGTTTACTACAGTTCTCACTTGGGTTGGGAGGCAGTCTAGCATTTTTCTTCCTCTTATTGCTTTATAAGCCAGTGACTGAGTTACTTTAGACAGTTTAGCTCCCATAACATGCAGTGTTGGATAAATCCTCCAGTTCAAGTTTTGTGAAGAGGCCTTGTTTGCTCCTTCTATGGCTAGTTGGTTGCACCTTCATTCCTGGCCTGGCCAGAATGGCCTTTAACTCATTTCACCTCTTCTTATTTTCTACTTTTGCAGGCAAGCAACTGTTATTTGTACTAGTTCATGGCTTAGAGTACTGATATATCCTGTATCTTCCTCCTTTTTTTAAGGTTCTTGATGATTTTATTGATCACATATTTGGAGTTGAGCTTTATTCTTAGATTGGCATTTCTCAGAGCTGTCTCTACTGCTTTCTTCGATGTGACTGTTTGATTTGACTGGGTTACCTTATGCTTTGGTTTAGGTGGGAACGTTCCTCATCAAATAATACTGCCTCAGCTCTTGCATCCCTCCTTGCTGTTTTTGAAGCAGGATCTATTAGTGGCTAAAGTGAGTGTCCTTGCTGCATCTTCTGGTTTGCTGAGGTCTAGGAGGATATTTATCTTTTCCTCTTTTGTAAAGATGCAGAAAACCTCTGCTATTGTTCCTCTAGTTGACAGGTTTTTACTGAAGCTTGTCCACTCCTAATCCTTGGATTTGGTCCTCTTTATTCAGGGCTTCAATGAGCCAGGAATACTAGGTTCTCGAATTCCACTTTGGGGGAATAGTGTCCAACAAGGCTTTTGCTCTGGTTGTACAACCATGAGGGTTCTTGCATCTTCCACCTATTGCCACATCAAAGTCTAAGCATCCCATGCACTCACACTCTTTTGAGGGGCAGTAACTTAGTGATTTTAGAAAATTTGCTATTTGCTCCATGTTTCTTACTGTGAATGCTTGGTGGTTTGATTTTAGACATCTGCTTGCCTCATCAAAGTTCAGTTGGCATATCAACCACTGTTCAAAGTTGGGAGGAGGGGCTACCAGGCTTTGGTATGTGCAATATGGGAGCTGAACTCTGTTCAGAATGTTCAGAAGTAATTTTCCCAGCATCCAGTTTGCAAGTACAAGTTTCTTTTTTTTGTCCACTGTACCAATATTGCTTTGGGATACCAAGATAGCTGCTATGACTATACCTTATTCTTGTCAATTATGGGAATTTCATGATTTATAGCCCATAGCAGTGGTAGCAGTACATTCACTGCCTTTTTACACTACTATGTATATTCTTCTGTGCTCCTTTCCAGTTTCTCTGCCATATGTCTCAAAGGATGTTTGGCTCATTTCCTTGGACAACCACACCTTTAAGAGCATGGATAGCAAAGAGCTCAGGCTTCAGGAGGATGATGTTGTCATTATCACTGGCTTCTGTACTATAGTCAGCTCATTGGAATAAGGCATCTGGCTTATCCATGCTCTGTCTAGGTTTGTGATGCAGCAAGAAGTCAAAGTTGGCTAGATATAGTGATGCCAAAGCGTAGTTTATTGATGTGTATTAGCAGACAAAACTAAATGTAATTGAGTTTGCCTGTAATATATCAAGACTATGCCTTGTGAGTTGCTGGGGCTTGGTCAACACAACAATGTGCACTTTTGTAACATAAGTAATATAATTTTATTGAAATTAATTTAAACGACTTGAAGTCACTCAAATTGGGTGCCAAATGGTATATTAAACTGATACCCAAAGACTAGTACTGCTCCTTAGCCTAAGATATCCTCTCCCTGGAGATTCCAAGCTGTGGAATGTATGTTGCTTGCCCGAGTTCCCCCAATTCCTCCTCCTTTTATACCCCTCCTTGTATGCATGGACCAATCATTAATTGCATGTGATTGTCTGGCTATGTTGTACCTGACACGCTTGTTGTGCGCTTAGCATGGTCTCAACGTGTCCTGCCAAATGGTTTAGCTGTGTTTTCTGGCTAATTGTTTTCCCTTGTGATTCCAGACCTCCCATCTTTCTCTTTTTGCTTTCTTTGCATGCCCAGGTGGCCTACGTTTGTGGGTTTTGCAGTGCGTGGGTTGCTTTTGTGGGTCAAGGGAGACGTGTTGTTGCAGTTGTGGGGAGCAGGAAACACAAATTGTCAAAGGTTTGATGTGTTGATCACGGATCATTGATCCATGATTGTCATCTCAGTGCTGCACAGCCATAATCACCCATTAGCTCAGCTAAACGCCCCTGATGATGTTTGTGCTGCTTTTTGATCCCTCAACGTGGCTGCTAGCAGTCATCATACTGGTGTGCTGGATGTTCCATGAGCATGCTCTTTTCTGAGGTATGTTCCCTTTGTCTACAGTTTTTGACTCCACTTACAGTTTTCAGCGTTTTTATGGTATATTGGGAATGCTACTACCTCTGCTAGTCTCAGGTTCAAGACCGGCATAATAACAGAGACCATCGAGCTTGACAGCAGTTGAGCTTCTTTGCTATGTGGGAATACTCAGGATTCTTGTGATCTGTCCAAACTTTAAACTTGTGCCATGCACTCTCAAGAAAATGCCACCATTCTTTGAAAGAACAGATAATGGCTAGCATTTCCTTGTCATGGATCTTGTAGTTTTATTCTACTGCATTAAGGCCCTTGGAGTAGAAGGCTACAGGATGCCACTTACCATCCTTCTTTGACTGCTAAGAGAGGACCACTCCTATGGCAAAGTCAGAGCTGTTAGCCTTAATACACAAGAGAGAGTTGTTATCAAAGACAAGAAGGACTACTTTCAAGGTTACAGCTTGCTTGAGGGCATCAAAAGCAGTCTGCTGCAATTCTTTCTGACCATCATGCAGTATCCTTAACAGTAAAATCAAAGAGAGAGTGGGCATGGTAGAAGAAGTCTTGGATGAACTTTTGATAGAAATTAGTGAAGCCAAGAAAGGCCTGCACCTCTTTCTTGTTTTTTGACTCAGGCCACTCTGCTACACCAGCTACTTTGGCAGAATCCATCTCAGCCATTCCATTGTAGATGATTAGCCTCAGATACTCAACCTTGGTCTGCTCAAACTCGCACTTCTCAGGCTTGAGGTAGAGCTGGTGTTGATAGAGGCATTTCAGAACAATGCATGTGATGCATTGATGCTCTTCTAATATCTTAGAGTAGATGAGGATGTCATTAAAATAAGTGCAGACTACACCTTTCACAATCAGGTCACAGAAAATGTCATTCATCATTGTCTAGAAGGTAGCAGGGCTGTTGTGAGGCCAAAGAACATTACCAAAGGTTCAAAGAGTTTACAATTGGTTTGGAATGCTGCTTTCTACTCATCTTCTTCTTTGATGTGCACATTGTTGTAGCTTCATTGGACATCCAGGAGTAGAGGCTACAACATATCAGCAGAGCAAGCATTGTTTCCAAGCTAGGACACATGGGCATAAACAATGAAAAGAGGAGGGCCCAGTCAAGACTTTGACTGGGGCAGTGTTTTGTATGTCAGAGGTGCTTATGAGTTCAGCTAAAGAATCATCAATAGAAGAAAATGTATTGCAAAATTATACTGGCAAACAGGCAAATAATTAGCACTAAGCAGCAGAGGCATACAACTCATCCGTTGCTTGACTAAAAATCCTCCTCAGGATCAGAAGAAGAAGCCTCAGCCAGCTCCTAAGAGAAAGAGATAGCGCACTTCCAATCTCTAAAAGCAGTAGCATGCAAAGTGGCCAGGCTTTCCACAATGTCAACACAGCAGAAGCACAGAGGAGCATTGGCAAAAAGCATCGACTTCTATAGGTACTCCTAATGATAAAGGTTGAGCAGCAGGAATTGGAAGAGGCATGACCACTGGAGAAGGAGGAGCAGGACAATGAAAGGCAGACAGATGTGGCAGAGCAGAAAGGGTCTGAGGATGATGGAGCTCATGCTTTAGCTCTATGAGTTGCTATTAGTCTCTTGCAACCTTGAACCAGGTCTTTATATGGCTGTTATCAAGTCAACCTTCAGCTAGACTGTCAATTCTGTTTATAAGAGTAGGATGAAGACCCTTCCTAAGAATGAGGCAGAGCTGGAGGCCATTTGGATGCTCAGCCTGCTTGACTAGTGCACAAAAGAAGTCAATGTACTTATTTAAAGAGAGCTTTTCTTGACTATACTAGCTGCAATCTCAAAGGAAGAGGGCTGCAGTATTAGCTGAGGTCTAGAAAAAAGAACTCAGCTTGTAAGTCCTTCTCAAAAGCATACCAGTTCATAAAACTTGCTACACTTTCTGAGCATTGAAAAACTTGGAGGGCATAAGTAGAGGCTTGCCCTAACTTTATATAGGACAGGACCCATGCAATCTTCAATGCATCAGAACTAAAGGCTTCACTTCTTGGCTGGATGTAGGTAATGAGTGCTTGCTTGTAGTACACTCTCTATTATAGGCATTTAAAAGAGCAGGGCAAGAGATCTTGATAGGAGCAGAAGCAGAAGCAGTGATGCTGAAGCATAGAGTCTGGACTAGAGGGGCTGGTAGTTCTGGAGATGCTGGAGCACCAACAAAAAAGAGAGGGAAATGCTCTAAGAGCAATCAGAGGATCTGAAAAATAGTGTTGGTCGTCTAGTGGAGTATGGCAAATTCAGTGGTGTGGAGGATGAGAAAAGCTTGAGTAGCCTGTACCTGTTTTTTCAGAGCAAGCAGATGAGTCCAAGCATTGTCTTCAGGGGAGGGGCTGAAGCAATAAAAAAAGTTGTTGGAGAGACTGGTTGAGTCATGGAAGCAAAGGAAAGGCAAGCAAATTGGTGGAGGAGAGACATCTTGGAGCAGAGAAGGTCCAATAAAGCTAGAAACTTGTTCTGCTGTAAAGGCAACCTCTGGAGGTTGTAGCTAAGTCACACAACTAGTAAAGAGAAATTCAAAGTATATTAGATTGCTAATTAGTAGTATAGTAATGATTAATACACTTGGCAGAGGAAAATCCAAAGAAAACAAGTCTAAGAACCTCTGACTGTCAAGTTGGTAAATTTACTAAGAATTGACCATAGGAGGATGTATCATGGGAAATATGATGCAATCTATGAAAAATTCAACAATTTATATAATCAGTGGGAAAACCAACTGATTACATAATCACTAGAAAAACTGCGCAGAAAAAGTTGAAAAAGACAAGAACTAAGCAAATTGTACTAGAATGAATGAACTTGTAGTTCTCTAACAATCCTCAACTCCCAACTTATTCATGGCTACCCTCACTATCTTGTCTACTGGAAGGACTATGGCCCTAAGAACAACACCTGAGAACTCTGAAGCAACCTCTTTGGTGCCTCCACTAAGCTTTGGGACTTTTACACTAAAAATCCCACTAAGCCTCAAAACTTTCAGGGCTAGATACCACAAATGGCAGTAGTGGGCATAACTCCTGCCTCTGAATTGACCAAGGATTCAACTCCCACCAAGACTCTCTGGATTCTTTTCTTTTACCCTTACCCCCTTTTATTACTCAATTATCAACCTTAGAACTCATCAGTCAAAAGAGCATTCAAATTGGTAATATTTATATTTTTTACTCTACATTGTATACATAAACAAGAATGACAACAAAAAAAAGAGAGAGACAAGTCCAAGAAACTACTGTGCTGGAGTCTTCATCCCTAGTGCTGCTACTACTGCCTCCTTTGCTGCCTGCTCTGCTATGGCTACCTCCAATGCTTCCATTACTATGATTAGAGCATCCTTTTGCAAAGGCAAAAGATTCTCCTGCCACTTTGAACCATGTCTTTAGCGCTATGGGATTGCATCAACAATGCACTGCTAGCAACTCCTACATCTGCTCTATTGCCTGCACAACCTCTGATGGAAACTCAGATGGCATCCTTTCAAGCCTCTGCTGCAGCAGTGCAAACAACAGCAACAACACCCTGTCTAGCAGAAGCCATTGCTCCTGTGCCTACTCTGTAACAAAAGTCAGCAACAAAATCATTTCCAGAAATAGGACTTACTCTACATTACAATCTGCACTTCTGCCAACCTTTTTGTCAACCACTCCTTGCAGTGGGCCCAATCTTTTGCTGCCTTTAGCCCCTCTGTAAACCTCTGAACCTCCTCTTTAGCCAGCACTGCATGCTCCACCTTCCATGGCAACCACCTTCTTACATCCTGCTCCAACCTCTTTTGAAGCCCTGCCACCTCATCTTGTAACACTGCCTGCTCCATCACTATCTCATCCTGCAACACCCAAAGCCTGGCCTGCACATGCTGCTTCACTGCTAGCTCTTAATGTGCCTCTGCCAGCTTTTGAAGCAGCTTTAATGAGCTACTCTGTGACACTTCCCCAAGAGAGGCCTGCACCCCTCCAAGCTACTCTTCAGCTCCTTGCCCCACTAGTCATGCTGACAAGAGCAAGAAAATCTAAGACTTCAGAGAGCCCATGCTCAGAAACTCCTGAGATCACTTGGCAGATGGAGCTACTTAGAGGCCCTGCATAGGGGACTTGAGCAAGGCCCACCACTTGCTCTTGCTCTGCAACTACCCCACTAAGCCACCTATCTCTGCTACTGCCACATCTACCCTTATTTCAAACTCTGTTGATGAGCCTGCCTTGAGTGCCCAGACTTGTGATACCTCCATCCTCTCTAGCACCCAAGCCTCCTTTCATCTCTGCTTGTAGCTTACACAACAAGCCCTGCAAACAGAGAAGTCCCACTGCAACCCTACATTTGGCACCTTGAACTTGTACCTCTTCTCCTGGTGCTTGCACAAACAACACTGTTGCCCTGATTAGCATACATCTGCAACAGATGGACAGAATACTCACTGAAGTCTCTGTCTGACACTACTTCAGTGAAGGAGGGCCTCAGTAGTGCCCCAACACCACTGCAAACTGCTCTGGCATAATGACAATTTGCACTATCTGCTCCACATTTAGAACCATCTATATCTGACCTGGACTCAACTAAGGCCAACTGGAGTGCATAGGAGATGACTGGGGAGAAGAGGGCCTACTTTGCACCTGCCTCAAGTCAGATGGCCCCAGAATGGGATTGTGCCTTAGGATCTCTGCAACTGACAATCAGCATATGATTAGCAAGTACCATAACACTTACACCACTGGTATATCTCTGTTATCAACTGAGGAGACAACTGGGGAGGAGAGGGCCTACTTTGCACCTGCCTCAAGTCAGATGGCCCCAGAATTGGAGTGTGCCTTAGAATCTCTGCCACTGACAATTAGCACATGATTAGCAAGTACCATAATGCTGACACCACTAGTATATCTCTGTCATCTGCTGAAGATTGTGCTTGTCAGGGGACTCCTCAGTTTTCCCTTTCTCTCTCTTCTCTCACTTCTTATTTCTCCCCTATCAAGGACCTCCATCTACACTCCTTCTCCAGCCTACATTGATTTTACTTTCAGCATCCAAGATGCTTTAGTTCTTGAGTTATGCTGCAAACAAGATGGACCTCCCAGCACTGCCAATTTTGGGCTTACATAACCAGAGTTTTCCTGGCTTACCTAACTGGAGTTTTCCTGCCTGCTTCATGTTCATTTTTCTATTTAGGCAAATTTCAAAGTTTTCACTATTTAAATTAGAGTTATTCCTTTCTGTTGTCTTGTATAGTTGTTTCCCATGCTTCTGAGGCCTTAGAAGCATTACACCTGGCCTAGGGAGTCTCCAGACTGCCCTTACAGTAGGTAAAGAGGACTTGTCATAATTGCAGCCCTGTACCATTGTGAACCCTTGCAAGACACCTTAGGTTTTGAACTATGTAATACAGCCCTTTTTGTCCTGCTTTATAGTAAACATAGGGTGATCCTTGAAAATCATTTGTCCATCTGGTATACTTTCTTGTGGAGTTAGCTCTCAGACACCCATACCCTTCAATGAATATAGTTTATCATAGTATGAGGTCTCCCACCTTGACCAGTCTGCTGATTTTTTAGCTTTCTCCAATGTTTTTGGTGCTTCAGGGTCTGCTGTTGGGTTGTCATTTTGTGTGTCCTCAATCATACGTAGCACTGCAAGTGTCTGATCTAATTCATTAGTGCCCATATCAATGTCACCATCAGCATCCACCCTTTTCTGTAGGTTTTCTAAGGCTCTCTGCCTCTTTGCTCATGCTGTTCTCAACTGCTCTGCTGTTTCTTTAATTCTTATACCGCTTTTTTGATTCGAGATTCTGTATGATCATCCATTGTGACTTTTGATGCCAGAACAGGAAGTTGGCTTGACCATCTTGGCTGTATTAGTTGTACTACAGCAGATCTTGTGCTGGCTGTGGCTTGTCTGGGGGGTTGGCTTGTGGTGGGTATGGTACATCTATCTGCTCTATCTTGTTTTCTTCATTCACAATAGGACCAGGCATGCAGATAGGCTCATTGTCATTGGGTGGCAAGATTGGCTCTAAAGAGGCATCTTGTATAATTTTGTGCATTGGAGGGATGTTTGTTGTAGGCAGCAAGATTGGTGTCAGTGTTGATGGGTTATTGTGGCTTTCAATGAATTTTACATGGTAGGAGCTGTATATCTTTTTTGTTTTCCCGTCACAAGGACATATTCGATTGAACATTTGTATATTTTTGGATTGCTCTTCCCAAGAATAAGGACAAAGGCATGACATCCTATTTTACAGATGTAGGAGTAGTCAGGCTTATGACTATACCAAAGCTCATCTGGAGTTACATTGCTAACAGCAAATGTTTTAGTCTTGCCATGAAGGTGCATGGCAGTAAGATAGAACTCATTTTATAAAGATGTGGAGCATCTTGCAGCTAATTGCATTGAATGGGCCTTTCTGTTTAGGGTGCAATGCATTTTTTGACTCTCCCTATGTGGGCACAAGTGTACAGTGCTCCCACCTCAAGGATGTTACATCTTGCCTTATACCATGCTTTATGACTCTTGCCATTGAGCTCACCATCACATCCAATACCCAGTATCTTCAACTTCTTGCCAGATTCATTTTCACATGCCAAGATCTAGGCCTGTAGCTCCCCAAAAGCATTATCCTTCATCTTTAGTAGAATGGACCACAGTTTATTCATATAATTGTCAACAACATTCATAATCATAATATAATTGTTTCTTGTATGAGATGATACAGCAGATTGTCCTGTTAAATCCACCCATATCTTTTTGAGCTTTTGCATTGCCCTATGTCCTTCTCCTTCCTCCCACTCCTTTGGTACTGGTGTATGGGCCTGTTTACTAAGAATGCAGTGGTTACATTTTGGGGGTTTGGCAGAAAAGGTTTTGGGCATACCTTTGACCATTCCAGCAATGTGCCATTTGGATGATGGCTTAGTAATCCATGTGTCCTAATCTGTAGTGCCAGGACTGAATGTCTGGAGTGGTGTGGACTGCAAATGCTTGATTGAGGTGAATGTCTAAAGCATAAAGGTCTTTGCTGGAAAGTAGTGTTTCTGAGGCTAGCACTATTTTTGTCAAAAGTGGTTACAATACTCACATGTTTTGCTAGCTTGCTGACTCACAGGAGGTGAACCATTGATTTTGGAACATATAACATGTTGTTGAGTTCAATGCAAGTTCCACTGTTGGTTCAGAGGCAAATATTGCTGACTCCAGTTGTAGCAATAGTGGATCTGCTGACTTCTTGAATAGATCTCTTGGGGATTGGTGTGAGAGTGACAAAGTCTGAGGCATTAGAGAAAATATGGATGGTTGTGCCTGAATGAAGATAGAATGGATAGTTGTCAAAAAGTATGATGGTGCTTGATAAGGCTTCTTCATTCTGGCTTTCTGACCAGGTGACTGTACCAGATTTGAGCTCCTCCTCAAGCATGATCAATGTGTCAAAATCAAGTGCCTCAACATCATTCAGTAATCCTGTGACAGGGAGCTTATCCAATACTAGGCCTGCAAACTCAGTCTTTGTCACCTGTAGTTGGCTTCTCCTGTGTTGCAATATAGGTGGCAATAGCATCAGAGTCCTCTTCAATCATGAAAGCGGAGCCTCTTGGTGGAGTGGTGGTAAACTTTGATGTTGTCTTTTTCTTAGCCTTTGCAATCCGCACCCTCCTAGACTCCTCAATGGTCTTTCCTTCCATGCCACCTCCTTCAAAGATGTACCATGGCTGTGTGTGCCCCATATAGCTTGGTTGATCCTTCAATTTACAACCAGTGCATATCAGCTTCTCATATCTTGAGCTTTTTGCTGTGAATTCAGTTGGTGTAGGATCCATCATAGGTGCCACATTAGATTTGTTAGCATCAATTAGCATCTGTTCACACTCCAGGAAATGTTGAATCTCTGCAGGTCCATACTTTTCCATATCTGCTGCAGTAGTGAGATTGCATGAAACAATGGATCTAATGTAGGCATATGATCTGTCAGATAGGGCAGACAAGATTGTGATTGACTTCAAAAGGTCTTTTGTGACATCACTCGCATTGAATGCACAATCTATCTTTGTGAATATGCTGTCTGCCATCTTGGTGAGAGACTTAGTAGAAGAGCACTTTGTAGTAAGAGCCTCTTGAAGAAGCTGAACTTGTTGGACTGGTACTGCTCTGCTATGTTGATCTTTCAAGTATTCCCATAGCACCACTAGATTCCACTCATCCATGCATAGTTTCTGTTTGGAGGGAGATAACGCCTGTTTGATGAAAGGACAGGTGAGTCAGTTATTGCTGTTCCAGGCCCTGTATGCACATGATTCATATGTCTGGTGGGGTGTGGGTGGAGGATCAAACACATATTCCCAAAGTTGGGCTATAGAAAGCTCTAATTCCATATTGTATGACAAGTCCATCCATTTCCTGTCATCCTTTTCCAAGATGTGGTAGGTCCAATTTGCTGTCACCTTTTCTACTGGCAAGGCAGTGGAGTTCAAAGAATTGTCCACTTTCTGTAAATGAACAGGCACTTCAGGAAATGCAGCGTGTTTTCTGAGAAAAAAGTGTCAGAAATATGTTTTTCAATCTCTGACACCTTTTTCTCAAGAAACATGCTAAATATTGTGTCAGAAAATTTTAGAAAATATTTAAAATATTCTCTTGATGTTTTTTTTGTAGAATGATAAATTTTTCCGTGTTTTATCCAAAGAAAAAATAATTGAAATAGCTAAAATGTTCTCAAGAATTTTCTTGAGAAACACATGATATGTTTCAGCACGTGTTTCTCAAAAAAACCTTTGTCATGTTCATGTGTTGTATCTTGAGAAACACATGTTGGGATAACTTATGTTATTTCTCAAGAAACATGCAATCAAAAAAATGTAATAATTTTATACAGAAACAATGTAAAGAAACACGTGTCACACTGCTCAGCATGTTGCTCAGTGTGTGATCATCAATTTTCTCATTGAGACGCTTGAATTGAATATTAATTAATACTGTCATGCGAAGCAAACAAAAGCTCCAATATATTACATATCATACATACAAGAAACCCAAGAAATCACCTGAAAAAGTATATAGAGAGGGAGGCAAAGGAGCATTTCCTAGGACAAGGAATGGAGAGAGAGGTTCAATTTGCTGGCAACCACTGGATCAAAGGAGTAAGTAAGATTGAGAAAAGATGGAAATACACACCTAGAGTGCCTGTAGTTTCAAGACCAATATTCAGGTCCCCATTGAGATCAACATGGAGTCCATTCCCAGTATAAGTCTTTTCCATGGTTATACCAATACCCACATCAATACTTGGGTGTCCATCTTCCTGGGTTTTCACATCTAAAACTCTGTTTACATCAACACCTCTCATACTCATGAGGGCTTTGATTCTTGCACTGATGCTCTTATCGGCAATTGAGATCATAGTTTCAAGTTGTGCTGTTAAATAATGAGACTTTTTGTAAGTGAAAAAATGTCTTTGAAGCCCACCAGCTTTGAAGAGGGCAGTCATATTGATTGGTATAGGACAAAAAGTGGGTGCAGCATGGTGGTTAGGTTTGCCACCTCCTTACTCCTCCATCCACCCTCAACCCACCATCAACTGCCCCAAAAGCCTTGGGACATGACCAAATGCTGTGTACACCCTTGATCTACCTCATCAAACCCTCAAACCACCTTCCATCCGCCCTCAACTGCCTCAAAATCATTGGGACACAACTAAATGCTGTGTCTACCCCCAAATTACATTGTCAAACCCTCCACCCATCCTCCACCTGCCCTCCACTGTCCCAAAAGCACCAGGACATGACCAAATGCCATGTTCCACCCACCATCCATCCTGATGAAGCATAAAAAACTCAATGCCCATGTACTGAATAAGCCTAATGGGCAGAAACCCCTTACAAACATCTGATCTTTGCGCTCTTGCAGAACAGGTAGGATTCTGTGCTTTGTAAGTTGACAAGGGAGTTTGACAATGTCAAAGGTACTTCAAAACGCAGATACAATTAAATGCCGCAAATTTCTAACTCAATCCTCACTCATATCTGGCAACCCACATCTGAATCTTGCTTTTGTCACCAATCTCTTTAACATGCATCCTGGACTTGAAGAAGAGCGGATTTCATTCTCAGACAGTTCACAGAAAGTGCTATAATGCCCTGGAATATATTATAAGAAGGTTTAGAATAATATCTTAAAGAGAGAAATACTTGTTGTGACAGTAGTATTTGATCAATGGACAGCATTATAGCCTGACAGTTTGCATCCAGATCATTCTCTAGAACAGTAATAGATAGGTCATGAAGGTCAATGTGAAAGTTCAGAGGGCTATTCCATGTATTGTCTACAGACCCAGAAGAAACATATCCATCACCCACGCAAGCAACTTTGCACATAAATGGGCTTGTGAAGAACATGAGTAGAGCAAAGACTGGATCAATAGCAAAGAGAACTTTGGAGGAATCTACAGAAAGGACCAAGACACCATTATTTCTGCAGACATTGTGTGGAGTATCTGGAATTGGTTTTGGTTGTGCTGGGCAGCAGGTATAATTTCTCAGAACTTTGTGTTTCCAGGGCAAGTGTTGCTCATTGTGAAAGACTGTAGAATGACTTAAACTTCCATTGAGCCATCTGAAAGCGATTTGAGGCAAAGAATATTATTATTGAGAGAGAATCTCATGATTCTGTGGTTTCTCAGATTTTTTTCTGCAATGGCACTGAAGTTGTAAAGGTGAAGCTTGATCACATTGATTGAATCAACAAGATTAAGAGATGTCCAAGTCTGCTTTGCGAATACTAAAGGTGGCATCCAGAATGCCAATAACAAGACCTGCAAACACCACAATACATGGTCCAAAGTCTGACCAGAAATCATTGACCACAAACACAGGCATGAGGGGTGGATAGAGTGATACTGAGACTCTATGGATGTGTCCAGGCTTCGTATCTTGTGCAACAATGAAAGGTGTCTGCCTCTGCTTATCATGAAAATGCTAGGAAGGGAAACTCTTTTCATGCCCAGGTTCAATGATGTGGGTATCTCAATGCAAAGCATAGTGGAGAAATGTCTATACAAAACTTTGGAAAAGATGCGGCATGATCTCAGTAGCAAAAAGTTCATGGACACTGTAAAGGGGTGGAAAGACAAGTAAGCTTGGCGTCTCATCAACACATTCAGCTGGAAAGAATTCATCATCAAGCATAGATATCAAGCAAAAATTACAAATCAGTTGCATAGGCTTGGAGGAAGTTATGATTGGTATCAAGTGGCATTGACAATGAATGAGGTGCATTCAAACTTGTTATAGTGCTAACCCCATGCTCATTGGCCTAGACCCTGTCCAAGGCTGTTGTGGAGACTTTTTGTAGGTTCCATAAAGAAGGCATCATCTACCGTGCAAACCGTCTTGTCAATTGGTGTGTAATGTTCAAAAAGCTGGAGTTGTGCAAGACAATGACTATTCATAACATCAGAATCAAGTGATAAAATAACATAGACATACTGGGCATGCAGGTCTTGAGACTGATGAGGTGGTTCTCCAATTAAGCAATGTTGATGACATCAAGATGGTTAGTCAGCTTGTCAAGGAGAAGGATGTCAGCCTTGAACAGCATGGCGTGAGCAAGAGCAAGCTTCATCTTCCAACCTAGCTAGTGGTAAATTGAGGAACAGAAAAGAATTAGAAGCTTAAATAGATACACTCACACAAAATAATGAAAGGAACAATGACAAAAGGAACAATGACAAAAGGAACAATCTTTCACTATGAATTCAATTACACTACACGATTCTCAATGTTCAGTACAATTGACTAGTTTTTCCTTCCCTTGTTTGTTTTATCTGCCTGTGGTATATGAGAAAAC